>JAQQAE010014431.1:0-12393 GCA_029823295.1 Pseudamia nigra
CCCAGCTGTCTTGAGCGAAGGCAGGGTACACCTGGTATAATAATAATACTAATATTAAGAATTTTAAAACCCATTAAATGAACAAAATAGGCAACAGAATGAACATAATTATATTTAAGAAAATTTTAAAAAAATCAAAAGTGAACAAAATAAGCATGGACAAAAAAGGCCACAGACATCCAAACGTTACATGTCATGTACTGGTGAAATAATAATGATAATAATTACATGTGCAGTGTATATAAACAATAATAATCATTTCAAATGTAATAATTACTTAAATTTTAATAATTTAAAACAATCAGAAATGAACAAAAATAACCCTGGAAATAAATTTAAAAATAGAATACTACTACTAATAATAATAATAATTAATAATAATTGTTATTCTTATTATTAGTATTATTATTAGTATCATTAATACTACTACTAATTATAATAACGAACCCATGACTTAAAGGTGACCAATCAACACATCCTCCACCTGTTATGTGCGGTTATTCTTTTAGGCCTATACTGTCCCACTCTTCAGCTGTTAAATCTGCATTTCAGTGAAAACGTTGAGTTGTGTTTAGTATGAGCTCAGCTGTGTCGCGGTGTCCCGCCGGGCGGCTCCACACGCGGCCGCTGCTCCGTCAGCTCCATCAGCTCCGCTCCGGTCTTCGGTCCAAGCCTCGGCGTCAGACTCCGCCCCTTTACGAGCATCGGCACCTTCAGCACAACAAAGCATGTGTCGCTCCGCAACATTGTTTCTTGTCTGAACGTGCGGGGATATACAGTACAGTAGGATTTGGTCGGATTTTGCGGCGTTTGCTCTCCCATTGGTGCTAATCGTAGAATAGGTAAGCCGAACTGAACGTGTGTGTGGCTCTTACGCAGGGGATGAGTTAGTGTTTATTTGTTTTGTGGCACATTCGGCGCCATTTTCATACACAGATTGTTTAAATACCCTGGCACGTTGGACCCATGCAGCCTATTGCGGTTTTGCGGTTTATTTGAAAAAAGTTATGGATTTACATTGTGTTTATTTATGCTGTTGATGTATAATGCAGTGATGATTATTTGAATGAAACTAACGTATATCGCCTTTTCGATTAAAATCGCTCCGTTGCTGTGTAAATCAGTCTCATTAATCAAGAGTGTTTTCGGTGTTTTGTTCAAATGAATGGACAAAAGTTACCGCAGACAAAGTGCTCCGTTTCGACGTTTCAGTGCAAAGTTTGACTACAGATTTGAATTTACAATGGGACACGGGTGCTATTTTATATGTGGCTGCTTCATTTGATATGTGACATGGAGATAATGATGCAAACACAAATATGTAGCAGTAACCAAACAGTGCTAACAGAACGAACCACAGGAGGCTGCTGGATGAGTTATAAAAAATGAAAAACCTCCGTTTTAAGTCAGAAATGAATGGTGACTGTACTTAAACTCATGCTAAATTGTCTGTTGTTCACCATAAACTGAATGTTTGATGTTGAGATGCTGTTTTTTCCCTTCCATTCCAGAGCTGTAATCACAAAAGGCTGCTGGATAGAGAGATGAGGAGTGATTGTACTTCATAGATGTTAAACAGTCCATTGTGCTGCACAGACTGGCTGTGATGTTTTGATGCTGCTGTTTTTTTTCTTCCACATCAGAGCTGCCTTTGCTCGTGGATTTCATTTTCTGCTTGACATGCCTTGCCTTTTACCTCTCGAGGAGTGTATGGGTTAAAAATATCCACGTTTGCTGCAGGGTGGCATATGTGAATGTGTGCACACATGCCTGTACTACAGCATAAGGCATCTCAGAGAAACTCATCCAATAAGCCTCATCTCCATTGATACTGCTGTATATAGTAAGATAATCTTTTACAAAGGGCTGCAGATATGACGTAGAAAGGATGAGGCAGAAGGAGAGGAAGTATTAGCCCAGTGCAACTGGCAGAATCTTTCACGTGCAACAAATGTAAACATGCAGGTTAAAAAATGAGAGAGATAAGAGGAGGGCGCTGGGGGTCTATTGTACTGCTGAATCAGCAGTGTTGTGAACACTGAGCTGCTGAGGTGATGATGAAGGAGGGGCGTCTCTGCCTCTGCTATGTGACAGTGAGTTCACCAAGGTCCCAGAAGAGCTCACTGCATAATCCTCTTTTGGGAGTTATGATGCATCCGTGCTGTTAGACTACTACTCTGTTGTGTGAGCATTACTAAAGAGGGAACAACACACACAGTCCTCTGCTCTTTTTAGTGTGAATGAATGAGGCTGTGGATGTAACAAGCTTATAAGAACACAGCCTGCATTTTTTTTACACAAATTATCCTAACATCTAAGTGGATGGCTTCTATTTATTTTAAAATCAGTTGAATGACAGCCCAGTCCCATTCTAGGTTTTCAGCTAATGAGTCACAACATTTAGGTTCATATCTGGGGTGTGTTTGTCCAGTTTAAGAGGTTTTCTGGTAATGTGTGTTAATGCACAGATCCACTTCTCCTTCAGCCGGTTTTTGCTGTGGTGCTGGTTGGTGGTGGAAATGGATTTGGAATTGCTTTCAGGGTAACCACAGTAAATCAATCAGCCTACTTCATTCTTTTCCCATGTTGGTTCATGTTGCAGCATTGGGATCACACACCATCTGTGTGTATTGATTAGTTCAGAACTGAGTTTGGGATAGGTTTACAAGTAGGACCTGGCTAAAATAAACCTTTGTAGCTTAATACCCTTTTGTGTTTACCTGGTTGATGCATGATAAGAACCTTTTCAAAGTTTGATCAAGCATTTGTTTTAAGAAACCAAATGTCTGCCATATATTTTAAATACAGATTATTAGGTCACCCCTGCAAACGGACTGATGAGAAGTAAATGTCAGTTAGCCATATTGACACAGCTCCTGCCTCCTGTACACTCCTGATGTTACTGGGAAGGATTGTGTGCGAATTGAACCTACTGACAGTATCGCCGTGCGTGTTAGTGTGTATGTTGGCATGTGTGTCTGTGTTTATTTAGCGAGGTTAATAGGAGCCACCATGCAGCCAGCAGACTGGCGTTTGGTACACTTCTGTTGATTTCCAGCCAGGTAGGCGGAGCAGCACATAAAATCATGAATCAGCACAGCTGATCGTCACACTGCTTCTGCCAGCTCTTGTCTTGTCCTCACGCACACACGGACACACACAGAGACCCGACAGACAGACAGAGAGCCACAGTGGAGGGAGACGGTATGAGAGATGCTGTAGGCAAGTAGATGGGGATAATCTTACTTGGTCACTTGGGGCCTGATTAACTCTAAACTCCTTCTAATTCCTTAAGCTACTCTCCACACCCAAGAAACATGGTTTCTTTGTGTTCTCGTAGTGTTCCAACAAGGTAATGCTATTTTAGGACTCATGCTGATTGTCAGTCAGCTGACAGTGTTGTAAGAAAGGAACAGTGAATTGACCCAAAACAAATGAAAACCTTCCCTTGCTGCACCGGAATAACTATGTAAATTAGTGCAGCATGTTTGTGTGTGTTTACGAACGAATGCACATGTGCATATGTGTGTTGCTCTGTGCAGTTCTCGGTGAACATAAATAGATATGAGCTTGTCTGTAAAGGCAAACTAATGAGACCCTGCATTCTGGGCACATGTAGCTATTTATACTCCCCACCTCCTCCTCCTCCTCCTCCTTCTCCGTGAGCTCTTCTCCATTCAGTTCTTTCATCTGAGATCATCACCCGTACTGTGTACAAACACACACAACAGCTTTGCAGCAACACTGCAGGGGAATGTGCAGAATAGATGAATTCCTCAAAGTCTTTCACTCAAAACAAATTCAATGAGTTTTTATTTTAGTGGCTATTAAATCACTGGGTTATTGTAACTTTGAGCTAATGAGGAAATTAAATGCAGTTCAATTTAAAGTGATTTAATATAGCATTCTCTGAAAATTATAGTTATTAGAACCCCCTGCAGTGAAATAGAATGTGAACGTATGTCCTTTCCCAGAAGTGGAACTCATCAAGCTGAATCAAATTATTGTTAAATTTAATTAAAAGTCACATTAACTAAATCGCATCCTGATACAACCTTAGCCCTGGTGTTTGCACCTGATCCAGCAGCTCTCATGAGCTCACTCTTGCTGGAGGGTGGCCTACTTCATCTATAATTTACCTCATTAGAGACACTAATTATGTAGTATTGAGGGCAGTTTTCTTACAGTATTCTATGGCAATATTTCATGTCATTATTTCCAACTCACAGAAAACATGCAAGATTGATTCTTTATGATGATGATATCCTGTGCTTCGGCTATGACAGCTCAATCGCTCATGATGTAGGTTAGTCCTGCTCAGCTGGCCGATAGCAGAGATGTTAGACAGGCAACACAAAATGGAGGAGGCAGCAGACACAAGCTCAGCTGGTCCATTAGGGGCATGTCTGTTTTCTGACAATCAGAATTGAGATGACGGAGCATTAAAAGACCCAGAGGAGTCCATGAGCACTGATGCATACCGGTGTGTGTGTGTATGGATGTGTACGTGGTGACCTAGGGAATAGGCCTATGGGGGTCTCATTGGGGGAAGGGAAGGCAGGATTAGTTATAGTGTGCAGCACAGTTATTGGTCACTGGACACAAACGGTGGGAGGGCTAAAGAGGATTTGGTCCGTGTGTGTACCCCCTCCTCCCCTCCTGCTGTCCTATGGTGCCAGTGTAGGACGTGTATGGTATAGCGGGCCAGGCTGCACCCTTTGGTGGGGCCCTGTACATCTGGAAGATTGGCCTGGCTGTCTAGCGTTGCCCCTCCCCCACTTCACACAAGGCGGAGTGGGACTTGAACTACATATGGAAGGGACAAACACAGACACGTTAGTCACCAGTTAGATGAGGCCTTTTCCAGGCGTGAGTGTGTCTCACTTAGGGATTGATTGGGACGGGATCCACTGTAAGAGGAGAGGTGTGGAAAGGTTACGTAGTACCTGAGGTGTCGTGCAGTCAGTTGTGATTTGACTCAGGTGTTTGAAATTTCTAAAGATATCAGATGTGTCCTTTGAGAGCTGCGTCACTGAATCAGCGGTGGCTTTATTCAGCTTCACGGCACTCAGTGTCATTGTGAATCATTTTATCGAATAGTGAGGAATTTATGCAAAATATACTGGAGTTCAGTTCAGGAGTATTCATATATCATCTTGTAAAATATGTTCGCTAGAGTTAACATGGTAATTTTGACAAGTAGCATTGTTTTAGGTTTTGAAAACACTGATGCAAATTAGTCAGTTGTCTTTTATCATATACATGGTAACAGGCTAAAAATTTATGCAAGAATAAAAAAAAAAATCCAATATTTTACAAAGACTTACTCATTGGAAGTAACAATAATTTTAATTGCTGAGTAGTTTTATTTTTTGAGCTGCTGAAATATCAGAAAATAATGAACAGTATTGACCAGTGTTTTGAAAAAAGGCTCAGGTGACATCCTAAAAGGTCTTACATGGCTGTCTTTGTTTTCACAGGACTTGCCATGTGGCATCCACTATTTTCATGCTGGACATGATAATTTGGATAATTATTCTGAGAACTGCACAAAACATTGCTAGAGCTGATAACAGCGCCTGCTTAACAAGTCCACGGGTGACCAGCTCTAAATGTTCGATCTAGATGAACTTACTTAAGTTTGATGTAACATTAAAATCAGGTGCTGCCCCAACCTGTCCTTTACTCAAACCACAACCCCAAAAAGAGCAGTAAAGAAACTAGGAACTATCAAAATTTGAGAGGCTGAAGAACTTACATAGTCAAACACTTCCAGGCTGTATTTCCATT
The DNA here is from genome assembly GCA_029823295.1 of Pseudamia nigra. NCBI lineage: Eukaryota > Metazoa > Chordata > Actinopteri > Kurtiformes > Apogonidae > Pseudamia > Pseudamia nigra. The sequence goes on from JAQQAE010014431.1 coordinate 5,791, forward strand.
ATGTGGACTTGCCTTTCGTGGTGGAGATGCCTTGCGTGTGTCGGACAGGTGTGAGATGAGCAGCGGACCTGCTCACAGAGGAGGTCCATGTGGTGCTAATGGGCAGCTCCAGAGCAGAATGCCTCCTTTGTGTCAGAGAGTTAATGAGTCTGTTGTGAGTGTAGACACAGACACACTCTTCAACAAGGAGTGCTATTGTTTGATGAAGTGATGTTTTAAGTATGTGAGTTTGAATTCAGATATAATATGTATGTGGCAGTTGGCTTGATGTTTAATGTAATAAGGCTCAGGGAGGCAAACAGACAATAGATGTAAGCAGCCACTAGATGATTTAAGAGTCAGAAATGAGTATGAATGAGAATGAAATAATGAACACATATGCAAATGAACCTATTTGCATGATAATGGGTGGTTTTATCTGCTACGTTATCTATGTAGCTTAAGAAAAATGTTTCCATCTTTTAGGTCTTATCCAAAATTATTTGGATAATTTTTATTGTGGTCATAAATCATGCATGACATGCAATTAAACTACATGGATTATGAAACAATATTTATCATTAACCTTATGTATTAGTTGTATTATTGTTTTTATATTGTGATAATTATATTTATCACAAAAGCATTTTTGTAATTTTACATTCGGCTGCTTTCATTTTCAGCTAAATAAGATCTCAGCTTTCACTATATTCATTTTTGTTCACTTGGTTTGATTGATTGAGATTTTTATCCGGTTTAGGGACTTCCAGTATAAAAAGACAAAATAAATAAGGCAGTAAGACAAATGGAAAACCAAAAGGGTGCTGGCTGAAGCTGCAGCTTATATGACACAAAAAAAAATTAAATCAAACTTTTGATAGTTGATTGTATTGTTCATTTTTGTGCGTATTGTTAAGTAGTTTGTAATTTTGTTGATTATTTTGCTCATTTTTGTATATTTGTACTATGTTGCTAAATTTTGTTGATTATTATATTCAGCTTTTTTTGTAATTCTTCTCACTTGTCCATGTCATTGATTATTTTGTTCGTTTTTTATTAATTTTGTTGATTATAATGTTCATTTTCTGATTTTCTGACGAAATATATTCATATATCCAGTTCAGGTCAATATTATTAGCCCCCCCCCTGCTCCAGATTTTTTAAATTCAAAACATATACAAGTTATTTTTATTGTCAAGCAATATCAGACTCATTTTAGGAAACCCCCAGAAGAACTGATGTTTTTCTTCAGGTGTAGTACAAACCGCTATTCTTTGACTGAGTAACGGTCTAAGTGTGTGAACTGTTGAAGTTAAAACCTTACAATTTTTACTTAAGAAAGGATTTGAGATGTCACATACAAAAACCAGAAACAAAAGAATGAGTTCAGGCCTGAGAAGAAGGATTGTTGATGGACACAATGCAGAAGAAGGATATACAAAGTTATCAAAGTTTTTCCAAGTGTCCAGAACTGGAGTGAGAAGCATGGGAAACATTTGGAAAAGAATCACATTTTCAAAGGGGGCTAATAATTTTGACCTCAACCGTATACATAATTATGTCCTTTACAAATAATTTAACATCACCAATAAACATCAGGTTTCTTCAACTTTCACCCAGGAGAAAAAAATCAGCCTTTAAACTCAAATGACTAAAGTTAAATATTTATTTTGTATATCATAGCATTTATCAGAATACGTTTAGCTCTATTACTCAGCCCGAGTATACATTTTACATTTACGATATTTTTGGTGAGTCGCTCGTCACTGTCAGCATACAGTGAAGTGCAGTGTTTTCCATAAATATTCCAGTTCTTCCTAATCTTGTTTGTTGCACTCCAAGTATATCCGTGCTGTGACTGTCACGCTCTCCGCACTGCTGTGACCTTTCTCCGCCTCTGTTCTCCTTCCCAGTGGCTGCCATGACAACAGAGGCGAGTGCAGTGAGCGAGGCAGACACTGAGGGCAAGCAGAAGGCCAGCGGTGCCGAGCCTGAACCCGAGCCGGACAACAAACAGAAGTCAGAGGCGGCGGCGGCAGAGGCAGAGGGGGAACCGTCGACGAAGAAGGCCCAGGAGCAGGCCTCTGAGCCTGGGCCCACAGAATCAGCGACTTCCCCGGAGGAAGAGCAGCTGAAGCCTCGGACCCGGACTTCTGCCGGGAAAGGACTGTCCCGCCTCTTCTCATCCTTCCTCAAACGTCGCTCACAGTGTTCAGACGGCGAGGGGATTGAGGCCGAGAAGGCCAAGGAGGAGAAAGCCGAAAAGTTGGAAGAAGAGAAGGTGAAAGAAGTTAAAAGTGCAGAGAAGGAGGCCAAAGCTGAGGACGAAAAGGCCGAGCCCAAAGAAGTGAAAAAGGAGGAAAAGGAAAAAAAGAAAGAGGAGGAAAAGAAAGAAGAAGAAAATAAAGAGGAGGAAAAGGTTGAGAAGAAGGGCAGCAAAAAAAAAAAGAAAGACAACAAGAAGAAAGCAGAGGAAAAGGATGAGGAAAAAGTGAAAAAAGACGAGGAGGAGAAAGAAGAGGAGAAGGTGACGAAGAAGGAGAAAGAGGAGGAAGGGGAGGCGCAGCCGACGGCAGAAAAGGAAGAAAAATCAGAGACAAAAAAAGAAAAGGAGGAGGCAGCAGAGACTGAAGAAAAGGGAGCAGAAGCGCCGAAGAAAGAAGTTAAAGAGGAAAAAGTTGACAAAAAAGTAGCAAAGAAAAAAGAAAAGGAGGAGAAGCTAAAGAAGAAGGAGGAGGAAAAAGCAAAGAGGAAAGCCGAGGAAGAGGAAAGGGCGAAGAAAAGAGAAGAGGAGAAGGCAAAGAAGAAAGGGGAGGAGAAGGCAAAAGAGGCGGAAAAAGCCAAGAAGAAAGAGGAGGAGAAGGCCAAGAAGAAAGAGGAGGAGGAGAAAGCAAAAGAAAAGGCAAAAAAGAAGGAGGAGGAGAAATCGAAGGAGGAGAAAGTAAAAGAGGAGCCCCAAAAGAAAGAAGAGAAGGTGAAGGAAGAGAAGGAGAAAGGAGACACAAAAAAGGAGAAGGAAAAGGAGGAGCAGAAGGTAGAAGAAAAACCCAAGAAGGAGGAAGAAAAAGGGAAGAAAAAAGACAAGGTGAAGAAAGGGAAAAGAGAAGCAAAAGGCTCGAGTGAGGAGCAGGTGAAGGCGCCGATCGCTGCTCCGGAGCCCGAACTTAAAACTGAACCGGAGATTGAACAAGCACCTGATCAGCACTCGCTAAGCAGCGTGGAGACGCAGGTGAGTGTGTCACAAACAGAACGCTAGTGTCCGTCTCTTTGTACAAACACAGCTCTCTGCAGCACGGATACATCCTTCTTACAGATTGGGTTTTAGTAGAGGAACATGTTTTTTCCCGTTGTGATGAATATTTTATGTTGTGGCCAGCTTGCTCAGCAAAATTAACTCTGCCAATCTTTGCTGAAAGCTTGGTTTAAAACAGTATCTGTGCTGTGAGAAACATGCTCTGAATTCTCATCAAGAACATATCACTCTGTTTGTATCCATGTGAAAGGATGCATCGGTTTCTGTGTTTGACATGCTTTTCAAATGTCTCGACTCTCGTAGCCGGCACAAGAGGAACGCAAAGAAGAAGCTGCAATAAAGAAAGAACCCGAAGCCATGGAAGAAGTTAAGGAGGAGGAGGACACTGAAAAAAAAGAAGAAGCACCGATAGAAGAGGAGAAGGAAACGAAAGCAGAGGAGGAGACAAAGGAGGAGGCCAAGAAGGAGAAGCCTGCAAAAGAAAAGAAGACTGAGAAGAGGACAGACGAGGCTAAAAGCTCCAAAAAGCTGAAAACCATTCAGTGCAAAGTCACCTTACTGGATGACACTCAATTTGAGTGTGAGCTTGATGTAAGACATTTCCCAAATTCTAGTACGGCATGTCCCTGTGTGTTTGTGGTAAGGCCATGATCCCAGTTAAAAATTAATGTTGTTATCTGTCTGTCTGTCTGTCTGTGTAGAAACATGCTAAAGGCCAAGAACTATTTACAAAGGTGTGTGACCACCTCAACCTTATGGAGAAAGACTACTTTGGCCTTGCTCACTGGGAAAGCACCAACAGCAAGGTAGGCCTCTTCTAGTAGTTTTATTTTTTCCTATATCTTGCTCTGATTTCTCGCCGTATTGATCAGCTGCTCATTTCTCTCTCCACATTCATTTTAGACGTGGGTCGAACCTGTCAAAGAGGTCCGGAAGCAGGTTCCAGGTGCTATCTATGCGTTTACATTCAATGTGAAGTTCTACCCTCCAGATCCAGCACAGCTTACTGAAGACCTCACCAGGTGAATGTCTTAAAGCTGCAGGACACATTCCCCTTGCAGTTTTCTCCTCTCAGTCCAAATCTAAAGAGTACACTTGAGGATAAATGGCCTGATGGGAAGCCACTTTTCCATGCTTCCATGTTGAGCGACAGATTTGAGCAGTGGTGTCACATCTGACTGAATCTGATCTGTAATTACAGCTCTGTCTAAAAAGACCTGTAGTGGGTTTTACAGCCGAGAAGAAAATCTGCAGGAGTGGGTAGAGTTCGTGTTTGCGCTCAGGCCTCTTTGATTTCAGCTGCGACTTAAGTGCTTGTATGTAACACAACGTTTGGCCCTAGTTTAAAATCATGGTGTTTGTAGGTTGTTATAGGAAACACATGGTGAAAAATCATGATTTCTTTTTGGTTCTTTTCCCATTGTGAAACAGGGATGGGTATGAACAAGCCATTTTTATTTCTGTTTGTATGGTGTCACAACTGCCCTCAGTCAGACCTCCAGGACCACTAGAATCATCAGAACCATCAACACATACACACACATAATCCACTGGTCGCTTCAGTCCATTCATTCAATGCGTCAGTACAGTCACTATATTTGTCTGCTTTGTGAACACATGAAAGAAAAAGGAAGGCTTCCTTGTTCCCAGTAAAACACAATGTACTGTAACATGTACAATTTGCAGCCGATTTTAGGGTTGTTTTTCTCCTTAGGTTTATGATTGAACTACCTGGAATAACAAAATAAGTATGTGAGACAACTTTTTTGGCCTCAGCTCAATATATCAAGGCAGCTGCACAAGTCTGAGCCACAGGTTATTGTAATTTATAAGTGTTTTATCCAGAAAGCCTGGCATTTCCGTATTCCAAGTGTGTCTTATTATTGCCACAAAGGGCTGAGACACTGCGGGGTTTCTTTCCAGCCATTCACTAAAGCGGCTTCTTTTTGCTGAAGAGCAATCAGTGGAAAGAATTCAGTGAAATCAGCTGCTGAAGAGACTGGCTGGAAAGAAAAGTGCAGGGTCTTGGCCCTGTATGGTAATGATTGGGAACTCCTGCCTTACTTCTATGTCTTCACCCAATTCCCTTGATGGACGTAATAACATGATTCATTATAAAAGCGGTGTGTACATGTATGCGTCTATGATCAGGACCATCCTAGACATTAGGAGGCATCTACATGGTGGTATCTATGGCAACGACAGAAAAGGGATGTGGTCAGCAGTCATGCATTTACATTTAAACAAACAGATACTGAAACAGCCTGTTCACTGAAAATGAATTTGCACACATGGTACAATGAACTTGAGTTGACACTTGAAATATATATTCTGGGGTCATGGAAGACTTTTAATTTATTGATTTGTTAAAAACCAATACAGTATGGCTACTTGTGCAAGATTGTGGGGGATGGACTTCTGGAATTAAGTGTAAAATGTGTGTTTTCATTGAAATATAATCGTCTGAAATGACAAATCATGGTATTTTTGATACCTTTTGAAGTCGGTACCATCTCCAGAACCTTCCCTCCAAGGAGTCAGCCTTGTTCTCCTGCCATGTTTCTGTACCAGCTTGGAATGAACAACTCTTTTCCCTTTCCCTAAGATTTGTTAAACGCTTGTATTGATCTGGAAAATGTTTTTAATGTCATGGACGCCTTTTAAAATGTATTTCTCCGTGATGAGACGGTACAGATGATTTGTGTCCCCCCCCCTCCCATCTTCCAGGTACTTTCTCTGTCTTCAGCTGAGGAAGGACATCATGCGTGGTGTTCTTCCCTGTTCTTTTGTCACACTGTCACTACTTGGCTCCTACACAGCCCAGTCAGAGCTGGGGGAGTACGACCCCGAGCTCCACGGGGCAGACTACGTTAAAGATCTGACTCTGGCACCCGGGCAGAGCAAAGAGCTGGAGGAGAAGGTCATGGAGTTGCACCGCACATACAGGTAAGTCAAAGATAATTATAAACACTTATGTTGTTCCGCTCTTGAGTAGAGCGGCACAATTAATCAAAATAGCAGTGGTAATAAATGTCAGCCTGAGCAATAAAGCAACTGCAAAAGGTTGCAATGTAAAGATATATTAGGATTTATTGCAATCTCAATCTTTATTTTTGTTCATTTTGATGATTATTTGTTGATATTTTGATGATTAGTTTACCAATTTGTTTAATTATTTTGTTCATTTTATTCATTTCTTGGTGTTTTTTGATCCACGTTTGCTGGTTCTCTTGCAAACTTTTGCTCAGTTTTAATCATCTTGTAATTTTTTGTTTGTTTTGGTGCTAATTTTGATCATATACAGTGGGGACAATAAGTATTGGGAAATGTAAAAATGTGCAAGTTCACCCATTTAAAAAGATAAGAGAGGT
>JAQQAE010014432.1:0-12393 GCA_029823295.1 Pseudamia nigra
GATGGACATGTTGCCACCTGGTGGGGCATCATGGTACTTAACATCTGACGAGTGCAGGAGAGGATTCTTGACTGTTGAGGTGAACTTTCGATGGACACGTGGCCACGATAAACCACCATGGAACTTAACATCTGGACAATTTGCACTGATAAAGGATTGTTGACTTTCTATCAGAACTGATAACACACAATGCATCCATTGATCATATGCACATTTTATATGCACACCCCCACTCTCTCTGACCTTGCTTTGTTAATGTGTAGGAACCATCTGCTAAATGTGCAATAAGAGGTTTTTTTTTCTACGTGTCCATAATTTTGCTCACCTTTTGAGCCCAATTCTGGAAACTGTGCTTTTTTTTTGTCTCTCTTCCTAGTGTACCCCCCCCCCCCACTTTTCCCTCCAACTGTGAAAGTGTCTGCGCGCATGTTCGCTGCGGCCCACTCCCCCTCGGTGGGAGGAAATAATTTTGTTGTTGTTGGAAACGTTGACAATGACAATAAAAGCTATTCTGATTCTGGTGTTCTAAAGCATATTTTGAAGGCAAGAAATGGCGCAAATTAACTCACCTCTGACAGCCTCATGAATCCGATGAGAGAATGCAAAGCTGTCATCAAAGCTAAATGTGGTTACTTTGGTCAAACTAAAATGTAAGGCATTTTCTGGGTTAACAATTTTGTGTTTATTACATAATTGCATATATGTTCTTTCACAGTTTGGATGTCTTCAGTATTAATAAAATGTGCTGAGAATAATAAAAAATAAAGAAAAAAAAAACACTGAAACAGGAATTCCAAACCTTTAACTAGTAGTGTACAGTAGGGTTGTCAAAAATATTGATACTTTTCAAAGTATCGCTATTCAAACGCCTTGGCCACGGCATCGATACTACAGTACGAGCACACACAGCGCCCGTCGCGTGCACTTGACAGGATGCAGCAGGCAGGCAGTGTCTGGCAGCCAGAGAGGCCTCACTGTGACCTGTCTTGTCATTTCTGCTGCTAAATATGGCCAGTGCAGCTGCAGAAGGGCCAGACCAGCCAGCCTTCGTCGAAAATGAAAAAAGCAAAACCCTTATTTGGAAATATTTTGCATTTTTCTAGGCAAATAAAGATAGGAAACCAAAAGATATCGACAAGCCTGTGTACAAACAGTGTGTTAACGCATTGGCAACAAAGTCGAGCAGCGCAACTGAGTTGGCCAAACATCTGAAGGACCGACACCCTGGCCTTCATGATGAATTCCAGGTCATTATCGACAGGTTATTAAATATCATTTAAAAATGTAAAAAAAAACGGGGGCTGCTCCAAGTACTTGAAAATGTTTCACTGATATGTATTTAATTTACAGCCCTGATAGTGTAGTAAAGCTTCTTGTTAGAGTTTGTTCACAACAAACAGCCATTCAAAATGTGCACTTTCTCAACCCTTGTCTGCCTTGAGAAATATGTGCACATTTCAGTTTGAACTTTTAAAAAAGGTGTAGCTGAGAAAACAGCATTTGAGTTGTGTGATGTTCATTTTAACTGGTTATTGTTTACTTGTATAGTTTAATACTGTACCTCAAAATATTGTTCTAAATGTTGTTTTTTTTGTGTGTTGTTACCTCAGAAAACCAAAAATTTTGTCACTGTTGCTATATTTGTTCTTTGCAGTACCTGTTAATAAAAATATTTTATATGCCTTTTTAAGCATTTGTCATTTATTATCCCCGCGGCATTGAAAATGGCATCGAGTAACGAATATTTTCCCAGGTATCAAAATTTTAGTATTGTGACAACCTTAGTGTACACGTGAGTAATGACAACGGGAGAAATTTGAATCATCTGCTATCATCTGCTATGCTGATTTAATGAGTCACACCTGCAAATAACTTCTGCTCGCTGTGTGAAAGCAGAAGCATTCATACAGTTTTCAAGTTGATGAGAAACACATTTTGATTTTCACCTCCTTTTACTTTCGCCATCAACTACTGAAATGCACTCAAGTGAGATGCTGACCCTCGCCAGATGCTTGCACACATTTAATATGACCTACCAATGTAAGAGAGGGCTCGACACCTTTCAAACCAAAAAAAGTTTGTGAAAATTCCCTAGATTCCCTTCACCCCCTTGGACTCTTTTTGACCCCCTTGAATGCCTCTGAACCCCTCCGGACACTCTTCACACCTTGGCGTCCCAGTGGACTCCCTTGGCCTCTTTTTGACCCCACTTCCCCATCAGACACCCTAAACCCACCTGACCCCCTGAGAACCCACACCAACATTCATCTTGAGGGAAATGACTTTAAAGGTTCTCCTGACTTTACCATCAGACCGGCTGGAGAGTAGCCCAGCTGCATCTGTATCTTAGCGGATGGTAAGATACAGCTGAAAGCAAGTTTGACCTTGGCCCTGTGACCTTTGACCCCCAAATTAATGGAAGTCCACAGTGGGTCAAGAGAAAATAGATCTGCAGCAATTACCAGTTAATTGATGAATAAATATTAACACTGACAACTATTTTTAAATTGCTATTCAGCTTGGATTTTAGTTGTAAAAAGTACTGTTTCAGTAAAAACCAAATTCTCTGATGGCAGCTTCTTAAATTGATATTTTCAGGTTTCTTTCCACCCCGTGACAGTGAACTGTATAGCTTCTGGTTGTGACCAAACGCTTAATGACAACATTCTCACAGTTTTCTGACATTTCACAGATCAGAAAATTGCTAAACAAATTGAAAAAATAATCAACACATTGACAATGCAAATAATTGTTAGTTGCCACTCTAAATACAAACACAAAACCGAGTGAAACTGAGGTCAGTTTAAAGAAACCAACCTCAAATACACTTGTTAATTAAATGTCTATGCCCTTAATTTTACCAGCAGCAGCATCATTTAAAAAGGCTAGTTATATAAAAATTCACATCCTGTGCAGGGGTGGGAATAAACTATAGAGACTAAAACTGTTGTTTGTACGAGGCATTAAACATGTTTATATCTGCTCTCCAGTTGGGATGGGACTCTCAGGGGACTGACTCGCTTTTGGAGCCAGCCCCCAGTGGACACTGAAGGTCCTAGAGTTTTGGACACTTCTACATAAAACTTGTGAATTCCTCCTACTGAAACGACCTGTGCACTCATAAAACTAAGAAATTAAACACCAAAGAGGAAGACCGGACAAAAATAAAGATGACCCAAATTTTTAATGCACAGATAACACGACAGACTCAGTTTCTGACACTGTAGCCACAAACCTTACTGACCTGCTCACGTGTCATTCGGGTCACATTCACACGTTTATGACTCTGTAACTCGACACACCCTGAGCCACATCAGATCAGCCACTGGAGACACAAATGAACACAACCAAAACACAGTCTCAAACACAGACATGTAATCTGGGTCAGTTCACAACTGCTCAGAGACAAAAAGAAGAAACTACATTTTAAATGAACTATTAATGTACTATTAGTGTACAGTGTTGAAAATGATAAAAATAAATTAAAAACACTGAACTTTTGACTGGTAGTGCACTTCCAATCAAGCTGCTTATTCATTACCACCCATCCATCAACACAATAATCACCAAATAAACTATACCGTAGTAACAAGGATTACTAATTTATCCTCCAGCTCTACAGGCTGGATCTATGTAAACAGATTTATACATGTTGGTTAAAGTTGTTCAAACTCTTGGAATCTTAGACTGAATGGATGTGACTTTGAGAATGACTTGTACAATGTCAAGCGTGTATTTAAGTCTGCAGATAATATTGTAAGCAAAAAAATACATCTACAGCATTTATCAAACTGTGAAGCCCCAAAGAACAAGGACACACATAGCAAACAGCAAGTTGGCATGATATAAGAATAATCTGCAGTGAATGATAACCCACTGCAGTGACATTATGATTTGAGATAAATAAGCCAACTAACAGTCCAGTTATCACTAAACTGACATCACCGGTTACCATGGTCTCTACATGCGGGTCAAAGAGAGGACGGGCACATATAGTAAATGATTTTTCAGGCAGTTGGGTGTGATGCTTTCACCGCACTTGACCATGAAAGTACAGTTCACTGGTCAGCACTAATGGGAAATTGTGCAGGTTCAGGAGGAGCTGGAGTATGACTACAGATGGACCTCAACACCAGAACCAGGACACACAATTAGACACAGTGATGCACCTTCTGACAGGATTATGTACAGATGAGAGAACTCCCTACACAGCAAGTTCATTCACACATCATCAATCTGTCAATAGCTCGGTCTCTGCTGACGTTATGTCCCACAGCTGGGGCTTCAGAGGCGAACAGTGAGGAGTAATGAACCTGACTGAGTGGAATTAGAGCTCAGTGGTCTGGATAAAACATCATAGGACATTGTTTGCGGTAAGTCTGCAAATTATCTACAAGACAATTTGGAATTCCTTCTGTAGGCTTATTACAACCTGCTTATAACAGGGTTTATCCTCAACTTGTGCAGGGTCTAACCAGTGTGATCACATCCTGGTGATTCCATAGGTTCGTCTGTCCCATTGGTGAACAACGGACTTAAAGGTTGCATACTGTGAAAATCCATCTTTTTTGGGTTTGAGGTTTATATAGTCTGTGATATGAGACAAAAGTTGTGGAAAGATGAACTCAGTGCAACCAATCATGACAAATCCACACAACAATATGGACAGCAGGAAAATCTATTTGTTTTCATTTTTTTTATTTGTTACATCACAAGTCATAACCAATATAAAGTGCATTAGTCCCACCACCATGAGCCACAAGAATTTTTGTAGAGCACTAGTTTTAAAACATCACAAATCACAACTAACCATGTTCAAGATAAAATAGCTCCTCAGGAGAAACATACCATAATCCTGATCGTTTGAGAAAACTATCCATGAAAAATACATTATTCTGTGTTTAAAGTGTCCTTGTGCAGGATATAATCTCGGGTCACCTTGGGAATAACCTGCTGTTCAACCAGTCACAATGTTGAATATGACACTTTCCAGAGAAATCCCTGTATAGTTTATGTCAGAGTTTCAAGGAGACCCTTGGAAGAATAAGGAAAAATCAAATCAACACTTTATTTTGTCAACACCCTAACAAAAGTCTTTCACGGACACTGATATAAATTTGGGGGTCACCTTTAAAGAAAACATATCGTAGAAAGTTATGTTTTCAAATTCAGTGTTACATTATGAAACAGATGTGAAGGTTCAGAAAAAGATGCACTGTATACAAATACAACTGAAATGCACCAGCCATAATCCAAGTTTATCTCCAGGAGCTTCACAATTCAAATCAAAAACCTCAAGACTATAAGTAGAGCAAATCCAGCAGAACCTCCAACAGCAAGCCTAGGGCGACAAGAAGCACAAAACCTCCAGCGGAACCAGAGCTCTGGGTAGGTGGCCATCTGCCTCAACAAGTATGTAAACATACAAAAGCATACTACTGCTGGGCGGTATAGTGTTTCATACCAAAACCGGTTTTTATTCAGAGCATGGCACAGTAGGAAACTGTTTGACAGGGACATTTTTCACTGCTGCACTGCTCAACATGGATGCAACAGAGTACCAGTCAGAGTGGAGGTGTTGAATGGTAAAAATATATGTAAAAGGGTCAGAAACTGAAATTATAGCAGACAGTGAAGTTGACAACGCAGAGGAACTTACTTCCCAAAAAGAGCTCACCATGTTGAATGATGCCATGTTCCAGAAGCCTCCGTCCCAGCTGCTCTGCCTCCTCCCTGGTGGGCATTTCCCCCTCCTGCAACAGCCAATCGATGAACTCCGAGGCCACCAGAGTCCGCTCAAACGTGCTGCCCTCCTCCTCCCGGGTCTGTAACAGGTTGTTTTCTGTGTTCATCAGCCTGTTGAGACAAAAGGAGAGGCGATAAACCAAATATCAAAAGGCAAAAGAAATCAAAACACTTTTGGTACATAGTATTCACAAAACAATTCAAGAAAGTCACCGTTTCTCTCACAAACAGTGAAATATCAATTTGTTGTGTTTAAGTGGTTCAGTGGACAGCTTTTTTTGATACATGTTACAACACCAAAATGGCCACTACCTAAATTTAATCTCGCTCTTCTAGAATGAAGCAGTGAAAGAGGTGATATATAAACCGGTTTTCCTGCTGCCTCCGCATCTGCACAGCGTGATTAAACAGAAAATCACCACCTTGCATCACTGAGTTATCCAGTAAATATCTGTATGTGGCAATAAAGTCAGTAAAGCTACATATGTGATGTGATCTCCCATGTACAGATGTATCTGCACCGCAGCCCATTTCGTGCTGTCAGTGTGTATAACACTGAGCAAAGTGATTTCAATATATGTGTAAGCAATTTGTAAACATTTTCATCACATTTTAACAATACGGCGATAAACTGATAACCATGATAATTTTGGTCACAATAATTGTGATATGAAATTTTCACATTATACAGCTACTCTGAAGGGATTATGGAGAGACGAAGTTGTGATGGTGCGATGTACAGGCTTCCTGTTTGTAGCCTTTATAATGATGTACGTATATACTTTCATCTTCATATTTCAACACTTTCCCCACAAACAGCTACTTTCCGGAATTGTAAGGATCTTTTTTTCATTTACAGACATTTGTGTAAATGGTGGTATAATTCAGTCTTTATCATAAAATCATCCGCAGCAACTTTTTCTCAAAGGTGGATCCCAAAATGGGAAGGGACTCTAGGCTCACTATAACATTTTTTCTGCTCTTATTTATTTATTGGACATATGTTTGTGTATTTATCCAGCGTTAATACAGTACTTTGAACTTGCTCTGTTTACAGTCTTAATTTAGTTGACGATTAATTTTGTCATAGTTGTTGTCAGCAACATATTTTTTCAGACAAAAACAAGACGCAAATTAAGTAACTGATTAACAGGAGTAAAAATTTGGACTCAATTTACTGACATTTTGGTCAACAAATAAAAACAGACCAAAAATCTGGGTCAGAGACGAAATCCAATCAGAAAGAAGAAGAGGCAGGACAAGATGAGCAGAGATCCAATCTGAGCTCACCTTTGACCTTGTAAATGAGAGTAGGCGCATGCATTTGTTTTGATCCGTACGCGGGAAGACGGCAGTGTTGATAGTCACACATAAAACCAAAAAAAAAAAAAAAAAAATTGCTGCCTGGTACAAAGAAAAGAGCGGAAATATGGATACATTTCGTATTTGATGACAAGGCAAACAAGATGTGTTTCAAAGCGTGGGGAGCTATTATTACCAGGAAGAACACAACGAACCTGAAGCAGCATTTACAGCCCAGTCAGATATTCATTTAAAGATTAGCTTGCCAAGGCTAATGTTATTTAATGAACTACTAATGTGTTTCTGCAAAGCTACTAAGGCAAGACAACGTTGTTTTGTAAAATTAACGTTACAGATTGAAGAAGTTACTGACCCGTTAATCTGAGATGCTTATTTTTTATTCGCTTATCAGAGACAACGCAATAAACATAGAAAAAAATCTGACGTGTAGCACAAAGCGTATATAGCATTAAGATCATTCGCAACTCTCATCCCTGGATGGGCTTTTCAGCGAAGAAATAGAAAAAGAAAGAGAAAAGGAACAATATAAAAAAACACCACCCGCACACAGTGATACAAGTAAAAGACAGATACACAGTATAAAAACCATGGTTCCCATTTACCTGTTACAGTAACACAGTGAAATTGCTGTTGAGATTAACACTGGTCTGCAGCTGTTATGATCCAGTGCTTATTCCTGAAAAGTCCTTAACAAAGGGCGTGATGCAGTCGGTTGCGTGACCTGTTCTGGATGGCACCAGACGACACAAACACACTCCATGAAACGAGGCAAATGAACACATACACAGAAGTGCTGACTCACCGCCCACTCCCACACACAGACACCGTCACAGAGCTACCGTCTACCTGCTCATGTCAGAACGTGTACTGTCAATGTACAAAGTATCATCGGAGTTTTGCTGACACATTAAATTGTCACATTCCCTTTAATTTCCATCAATCACTCACTGATCTGTCAACAATAAAAACTGAAGGAGTGATACAGACGAGAACAAGCCGTGTCATTTAAGGCTGCGTTTCTCAACCGGTGGGTGGGGACCACAAAGACGATCACAAGGGAAAAAATAATAAGTAAGGATTAAAAAACTGATACTGGTTATACTACAGTGCCCTTGGAAACTATTGGAGCAGCAAAGCCAATTGCTTTATTTTTGCTGTACACTGAAAACATTAGTATTTGACATCAAGCAATAAATATGAGACAAAAGATCAGTATTTCAACTTCTATGTCCAGGTATTTACATCAAAATCAGTTAAAGAACTTAGAAGATTGCACCTGTTTTTTGAACCAACACAAATGACCAAAATTATTGGAACAACTTTCTTTCTTTTCGGAACAATTTTCCAACAATTATTACAAAATTATTGACTGGCAGGTGTGTTTTGCTGCCCAGGTGCGTCCTATTACACTGATTATTCAAACAATAAATAGCACTGAGTCTCCTCTCAGTTTCATCTTTGGGTTTTTCCTGTGCAGACTGCATTTATAGTGAAGCAGGTGTAATCAACATGAAGACCAGAGAGCTGTCTACAGGAGAAAAGCAAGCAATTTTGAAGCTGAGAAAAGATGGAAAATCAATCAGAGCCATTGCACAAATATTGGCCACAGCCAGTACAACTATTTGGAATGTCCTGAAGAAGAAAGAAACCACTCGTGCACTGAGCAACAGACGTCGAAGAACGTTTATTGTGAGAACTGTGAAGAAAAACCCTAAAACAACTGTCAGTGGCATCACCAACGACCTCCAGAAGGTATCACAATCCACCGTTCACAGAAGACTTCAGGAACAAAAGTACAGAGGCTGCACCGGAAGATGTAAACCACTCATTAGCAATAAGAACAGGAAGGACAGATTGGAATTTGCCAAAAAGTCCAGAGACGAACCTGAAAAGTTCTGGGACAAAGTTTTATAGACTGATAAGACAAAAATGAATCTTTATCAAAATAATGGAAAAGCTAAAGTGTGGAGAAATAAAGGTTCTGATCCCAAACACACAAGCTCACCTGTGAAACACAGGAGGTCATGTCATGGCTTGAGCTTGCATGGCTTCTTCAGGGACGGGGCCATTGATCTTCACTGATGATGTAACACATGATGGCAGCAGCAAAATGAACTCAGAAGTTTACAGAAACATTTTGTCTGCAATTTTAACTGATCAGGAGATTCTTCATCACGAACCAAGACAACGACCCAAAACACACTGCCTTAACAACCAAGGAGTTCATCAGGGGAAAGAAGTGGAAGGTTTTAGACTGGACAAGTCAGTGTCCAGACTTAAACCCTATAGAACATGCGTTTTACCTGCTAAAGTGGAGACTGAAGGGAGAAGCTCCTCAAAACAAACAACTGAAAGAGACTGCATTGAAAGCTTGGAAGAGCATCACAAAAGAAGAATGCAAAAGTTTGGTGATGTCAGTGGGTTGCAGGCTTCATGCAGTTATTGCAAGTAAAGGATTTGCACCTAAATATTATTCACTTTAATGCATTTCATTCCTATACTTTTGCTCACCTGAAATGTTGGTGTTTTCATTATAAACAATGCCATCTTATAAGTTCTTTAACCGATGATGTAAATACCTGGAAATAAAAGCTGAAATACTGTACTGATCTTTTGTCTCATATTCATTGTTTGATGTCAAAATCTAATGTTTTCAGTGTACAGCAAAAAATAAAGGAATTGGCCTCACTGTTCCAATAGTTTCTGAAGGCACTGTATATTGTTTTGCTAATTTCCCTTCAATTGGTTTATAGTTTTATTTATTTTTCTCATTTTGTGATCACTTCGTTGAATATTTTCCTGATTATTTTGTTCTGTTTGTGTTCAGTTTTTGGATTATTGTTTTTTTTTCGTTGCCTTATTCTGTTTCTTGATCATTTTGGGCACATTTTCTGCATTGCTTTGTTCAGTCTCCTAATTATTCGTTCCTTTTTATTTTTGTGTTTTATTTTGTGCAGCTCTTTTCCTTGATTACTGACTTCCACATGTTTTGGATTATTTTGTGATTGTCATTGTTGTATAATACTTGGTGGGAGGTGCTTTATTCAATAGTGAGCATTGAAGAGGAGACAATATACAAGTGCACTGAAAGAAAGGAATAACATACAAGTAGACCAAGAATTAAAAGTTCATCAGTGACACCCTCAACTGCAAGTCGCCCCATATTCCACAAACCACACAATGCTGGGAAAAGTAAATAACAGAGGATTAAATCTATTACAGTTCTGCACACACAACGTCTGTTTAATTCTGTCATATAAAGCCAAATCTACACAACACATGACTTTTTAGTTGTCAGGTGTTGATGGATTTAGGACATGGTGCAATGCAAACGTTGCACATTCAAAGAACTGGACATAATGTTCCATGAAACCTGACTGTGTACACAAGGCCCTTTAATCCATTCAACATGGAAAGTCAACAGATTGTGTTGTGTTAGCTCAAAAGGGTTGACTCAGAAGTACTGTACTCCAAATAAAGCACTGTTGCACGAGGTTTTCACTATAGAATTATGTACATGCACATACTGTAACTACATTTTATGCATAGAATGAGACTGTATACACTGTACATATATTATGAGTTTATGTTGCAGCAGTTTGGCAGCTGCGACCTGAATATGTGCAAAGCACCTGTTGTGCAGTCAGCATGTCTAACAGGACTTGAGTGATGTCCACCAAGACTTGGTTGTACGATAACCAGCTTTTCAGATTGGGTTTGCAGAATGGTGAGGACTCCCTAAAGCCAAATCAAAATTTAAAAAATAAGCCAAAATATCACATGAGGGGTAAGTTAAAGGTCACCACGGGGAGTCACAGTATCATAAAGCAGCACTAACAAAGACTGTATGAAAGGAACTATTTAAATTTTAATCTGAAGAAAAATGAATAGCCAAGAACATTATGAATGTATGCATCATGATGTGGAGGTTTATATGAAAGAAAATATATTTGTGGCTTTACTTAGGTTTTTTCATAATTTCTCAGAAAACATGTTCTTTTGGAGTACAGCTGATGTCCACGTATAACTTTTTTCTAAATAAATCTGAATTAAAACATTTGTTCAGCCCTAAATTGATGCAACATTTTAGATGCATCCACAGCACATCTCTCATATGTCCCATTATGTTTAATCAAAAGCAGTTTTATTGCCAAGTAGATTTAACATCATACAAGGAATTTGTCTTGGTGTTACATGAAAAGCAGTCAACATAAATAAATAAGTAAAAGAAAAAATATATACAGTCACACAAATATACAAGTATACAATATAATGTAGGATGTGCATTGAAAATGGGCCATGTGTGTTAAAAATGTTAAACTACCCCATTTTAAAGTGGCAGGAGGGGCGTGTTGAGGGGTTGAGCGACCGAGCTGCAGGGGCTTTGGCCTTATTCATGAGGCCTGCAGCACTAGGAAAAAAACAACTCTGGTGACTGTGATGAAACATGTAAAACTGCACCATCATGATACTGAGTTATGACTTTAAAAATAAATGAAAAAGATTTTTGGAGAAACGACTGCGCTGTTTTGAACAGATCCCTTCTCCTGCAGTAAACTAATCTGCCCTACCAAGGCAAAGCACAGTGAGTCAGAAAACTTGGAAATTGAGAACAAACATAATTTTTCTTGATTATATTTGAATTTGTATTGTTTTGAAGCATTTTCTTGATTAAAATGTTTAGATTATGTTTATTATTTTGTGTTTTGTTCATTTATTTAATAATTTTGTTAAATTCCTGGTTAGTTTATTCATTTTTCTTCTTTTTGCTTCTAATTCTATTCAATCTCGCTTATTTTGTCCAGTGCGTTTCTTATTTTGTTCATTTTCTGTAGTTGTTTTGTCAATTTTGCTTCTAATTTTGTTCATTTGCTTGATTTTTTTTATCATTATTTTAACAACTGTCAGTGAAAATATTTGGGAAATAAAGTCAAGTAGACAAAAACTTTGCTTCAAATTTTTCCTGTATTCTTCATTTAGTACACAATTGACACCTAATTTTCACTGAAATGAAACTTGATCAGTTGAGGATATTTTTGCCACACAATAAAACAGACAACTCAAAGGGTTTGCTTTTTTTTTTTTTCCTCCAATTTCAGCCTACACCCAATTTTGACCAAATGTACTGCAGATTGCATTTGCTGGACAGTAATGTTTCTAAAACAGCTACAGAAATGTCAGATAATAATTTGTACAATTTCAACAGCTTCTTCACCGCTGACTTCCTGGGGAAGACTATGGTTCTCATAGGTATGGAAGTGTCTAGGAGAGGTGGCAGTAGACTTTTTAACAAGAACATTCAACGAGGTCTTAGAGAGTGAGAGG
>JAQQAE010014433.1:0-12393 GCA_029823295.1 Pseudamia nigra
CAAACCTCTCTTATCTTTTTAAATGGGTGAACTTGCACATTTTTACGTTGCCCAATACTTATTGTCCCCACTGTATAGTCATATTTATATTGTAAAACATGTTTATGTTCAAATCAGCAAACTATTGATCATTCAGAAAAATCGCATCCAACCAAAATTGTAATTGCAGTTTCAATAACATATCCTTTCTTGCTTTTGAAAACTCACTGATGTAGGTTAACGAAATTTTCACTGCAGACACTTTGAAATGTTGCATTAATATTAATAACAGTTACTTCAAGTTACTTCTAGTTCAGGTGAGCTCGTTGAACATAAATGTGCATTTTTTTTGTGTTATATTCATCAAACATACTCTACCAGTTATAAGTTTGTGACCACCCCAGATCTTTTAATATGAGTCAAACTGGCCATTTTTTCATTCAAACAAAAAACAAAAACAATATTTATATTAGTACTTATGATACTTATTAATTATATCAATTTAACAATAGTAACACCAACTTCTGTCAAATAAACCCTAACTTTGGCTTCATCAAAATACCCTCCTTTTACTGTAATAATAGCAATAATGAGTCAAAGTACATGCGTGGCAATGCACTCCACGCACTTCACAAACACCTGAATAGCTCAGTTGAAGTTTCACTTTTTCTCAGAAAAGTCAATGGTTGTCACTGTTTTTCCACTGATACCAAAAGGTTAGACTGAATTGTGTACTGAAATATCCCTTCCTCACATACAAATGTTGCTTTTTCTTTTTTCTTTGCCTGAAAAAAATGGCTAGTTTGATGTATATGTTAAAAAATCTGGGGTGGCCCCAAACTTTTGACTGGTAGTCTGCAAGAAACTCTGCTGGATGAAAACTGAGGTGTAAACATGTCTTATTTGCTTGCTGTCACAACAAAATACATCTTCAAGAACCATTTTTATAGCACTGATCAAAGACTGAAAAGAACACAGACTGATCACCTGAATTTATGGAATGGATTTATGTATCAGTATGTGATGTAGAGTGAAAATGCCCACATGTGGATCCACAATTTGCATTCAGCCTTCTGGCTCAATAATTTAGTGACTGATTTGATTCATTACCAGGGTGACTGATGTTGACTGCACAAAAAGCTATTGTCATATTTTATCTATACCCAGTTTGTAAAAGTCTTTTTTTTTTTTGCTTTCCTAAAGGTGTATCCAGTGAGTCTGGTCTCTTAAGCAGGAAATAGCATGTGTTTAGGTCATTTCTCTGGGTAGTTAAACTTGATTTAAACCAGGACACAATTTATTTAAATGGTTAACATCTTCAACTCTAACAACACTTATTTTACTCTGCACATAGTGCAAACAGATACATATTATACATAGTTATAAACAAGATGGAATAAAGATAATGCTTATTAAACATATTTAGGGCAAAGGGCTCATTGTTCTTAATTATCTTGTTCATTTATTACTTTACTTTTTACTAATTTGTTACTTTCTTTTATTTTTCTGATTTAACTATTTTGGTTTTTCTGTGGCAAGATTAAATGCAGTGATGACATATGTGTGCATTTTGTTCAACATATACTCTGATTACATGTTAATGTGTTTACTACTTCACCTGCTTTGAATGTTATAAAAGTCACAAGGGTCACAAGGTTATATGAGCTGAGAACCACTGTTGAAACACCTCCCAAAGTGAAGATTTCAGCTCCTCTCTTGTGTGTAATCAGATGGATAGGGAGGAGGTATGATCAAACTGCAGCTATGAGCACGTAAACACCTTCCACACCCTCGTCGAGTCACACAGGTGTTTCACTTATTCTGCCTGATTAGTCTCTGCAGAGCTCTGACGGGAATGACCACACTGAGCTCTGAGCTTCAACGTCCTCCTCTTGTAAAGGCATGAAAACTTCAAGGAGCTTGTGTAAGTGCAGCTTTTTCAAGTCACATAGTCCTTCAGTGGAAATATAGGCTGACTAAAATCAAAGTTTACTTAATATCCCAAACTTCCTGAATTACTTGAAATGCCATAGAGATGAATATGAACCTCAGTCCAGACTAGATATCACTGGACTCCCAGGAGGGCTTTGGAATCAGAGAGAAGACTGTTTCAATGCAGTATGTTGTTTGACATTTACTTTATACTTAATCCAGTAACAGCAGTAGCTCACGTTTCACTTTTCTTAGTGACTCAGCACCCTTCTGCAGGCTTTTGTTTCAGACTAAATTACACTACTCCTCAACATTTTTTCATGCCTTTCAAGTATATTAACTTGAATATGAATAAAATCATACGTAACTAATACAATACACACCAGTCAAGTGAGTTGACACAGAACTACTGTGCTCTACATGGTCACTATCTGGGTTCTACTGACACCCAGTGGTACTGCAGTGTAAAACATGACCCGTCGTCATGTACAGTATTTATAACCAGAGATTTTTAAAGAGCTAATCACTAGTCAGAGCCATACTTACACTGCTTGTAAACGTCGTTGACATTAGTGAAGTCATTCATATTGGCTAAAAGTACTGTGGTTTTCACAACTGCAACAAACAAAGGGATTCAATTAAAGACTTGTCATTAATTCTCTTTTACACTTTCTAGCAGTTGGCATCAAAAGTAAAGGAAGAGTTATTAAGGTTCAAATTTTACATTTACTAAGAATGACCAATTTACTGGAGATATGTTGGATGCTTTTTACCAGGTGTTTAGGTTTTGTCTGAATGCTGGGGGAGAAAAAGTAATCAAAAAATGAGTAAAAATTAATGACAATATTCAAGAAAATTTTGAAAAATGAACAAAGTAATCAGGAAGATAAATAAAAGTTAACAAAATAATTAAGAATACTGAAGAAAATCCCAAAAAATAAAGAATATGATCAAGCCAATATAACGCACACAAATTAACAAAATGACCAGAAAAACGAAGAAAAACAACAAAATGGGTACATTTGAACAAAATAATCAAGAAAGTAAAGAGAGCTGTTCAAAAATGATCAAGAAATTAGCAAAAATAAGCCCCAAAAATGATTAAAAATGTACCACATAATCAAGACAAATAAGAAAGGAACAAAATTAATTTAAAAAAGAACAGCATAAACAAAATAGCCAAGAAAATTACCACAAGTGCAGAAAAAAAGTGTGCCATCATCTGCATTAAACAGCAGAGGTTTAGATCTGAACCTCTAAATTTTTACTGTGAATTCACCACTTACAAAATTTAGAAAGTAGATATTTTTTGTTTTTGTTCTTGTTGTAAATTTCATTATTTTTGGTTCATTATTGTGGATTAGTCCTCATCAATGTTTTCATTGTGGACTTTAAAAAAAAATTCTTGTGTATTTTATTTTTGTTCATTTTGTGCATTACCAATTTTTCACAGATTTTTTAAATGAACATTTCTGACATGCAATTCGTTTTATGCAATATTTTGTGCATTGATGAATTGGTCACTCTAAATTGTCCATAGGCATGAATATGAGTGTGAATGGTTGTCTGTCTCTGTGTGTCAGCCCTGCGATGAAATGGCAACTCATCCAAGGTGTACCCTGCCTTCACCCGGAGTCAGCTGGGATAGGCTCCAGCATCCCCCCCCACCCTTGTGAGGATTAAGGGGTAGAAAATGAATGGCTGGATGGATGTGTTAATGTTACTTTATAGTTCCAAATGAACGTTTGTATAGATTTTATGTTTGTTGTGCAAATGATGGCCTTTTCTTTGCCTTTGAGGAAAAAAATTCCATGCGTTTCCTTGATGAATCAATGGCATCATCATTGATAAGTATCATTATCATTGAAAATGTTAATTACTTTTGCCACAGATATGACCAGAAATACAAAGCTGAGAATCTCCACTGAACCAGATTTTATTTTCTCCCAATTTTATTGAAGAATTAGTGGTTCAAATGTTTTTTGGTATATTCCTGTGCAGAGGCTTTAAGGTCAACCATTAAAAAATGTTTATTTTAGAAAAAGATGTAGCTTTTCTCACCATTCTCATAACCACATCCAGCAGTTTTAAGGATTTCACCCATGTTCACAAGAGCCTAAAAGGAAAAGTAATGTAGTTGTAATTAACAGCAAGGATTCAGTTTCTTCTTTATTTTAAATTTGGAAATGGTAAATACTCTCAAAATTACCTTGGATGCAGCATTGAAAAACACATCATGGTAAATGTAGTGCGTGCTAAGTAAAATTTGGGTTGCAAAGTCCCTTAAGTGACCGATGGGACAACCTCAAAACTGGGTTGACCTCATTATGACTTGCCACTTCATAATGTCTCAAGCTGATGAACATAAGGGAGTAAAAAACATGAACCTTTCTAACAGAAGTAGCAGATTAACTACCCACATTACTCATGTGGACTGATTTAGGTTTAATATTGTGCTCAGTTTTCATGTGTTGTGCTCCTGGTTTGTTTTGTGGTGTTACCTGTCTGGTTTGAGCCTGAACACCACCTTCCACCAGCTGTCCACTGGCCGGGTCCATCCCCAGCTGTCCTGAGATATACATGGTCCGATCTACCACCACTGCTTGACTGAGACGAAAATACAGAGTCATCAAGAGTTCAGGGTTTGTATTAATGCACTAGGCTCAGTCACAGAGACAAAATTTCATGAACATCCTGAAGGTAATGTTTTAAGATACTGCAAATAACATCTAGATTTAAAGCACACAGCATTCCAGATTGATAACTTCAACCACAAATAATATTTACAGTTGGTTGTTGATTAATAGTTGAGCCTTGTGTAGTTTAAGCAGTTTAAAGTGCAAACCAAAAAACTTGCACTTTGCTCTGCTGCCACTGAGCAGAACAACAAAACTGCAGAGAAATCTCAGAGCTCTCAGACAAATATCCACTGGTGGAAGAAACAACCAGTTTCTTTGCAAGTGGAAGTTAAAAAAAAAACCTCAATTTTCACTTCTGATTTCAAAAACTGTATCCCTTTAAGTAAATACAGTATCAGCATAATGCACTTCAAGTATGAAAAATATACTAACTGTGGAGAAAAATGAATGTGTTTGTTGTATTTTATTTCTTTGTCTTTCAGACTGAGCTAACATATTTTTGGTAGTATAACTATAACGCCCCTTATTTACTACATAAGACAAGCATGTGCAAACTGTCACACATGTAGTGCAGTAAACTCTGCAATAGCTGCCTGTGCAACGCAGTGCAGTGTCAACATGTGCATAAAATGCAAAGTAGTAGAGAACATGTGACTCAAATTTTACATTACAAAAAGCACTTAGTTTCAATCCACCATTGGAAACATCTGTCCTACAGTGATGATCTGTTGTGAACATGTGCCGTTTGTCTCCTCGTCTGCCGGATCTATGAGACTGAAACCTTTAAAGCTTTAACTCACCTGTACGGCCCGATGGCAGCAGGAGCTGTAGTTGTGCTGATAATCCTTCTAATCAATGCAGCCATATTTACTGGGAATATTTATGGTTTTATCAAGTGAACAGAAATGCTGTCGCAAGTTGAAGGAAAAAACAACGTTACGTGTCCGAAGTACGTCCGAGGTGCTAAAACCGTAATGTACAGGTTAGACGCGCAGAAAATATGTGATTGTCCCATTTTAGTGTTAATGCAAAGACACTGAATTTCCTGATACTCAAATGTTGTTTAATATCAAAATATATAGTATCAAAATAAAAGATTATTCTAAAATAAATGTTATTAATTCTGCAGTATATTTTTGTTGCGCATTTACACTACAAATCCCATGAGCACCACGCACCCGGAAGCAAACATCACACCAAACAGCAAGGAGGAGGCTCACATGGTGACTTTAACCAAAAAAAGAACAACAAACTGATTTTATTTGAAGGACACTTTCAACGCGTTGTCATACTGGGGGACCTAAAGGTAAACAAATATGCTAAACATTTAGTATTTAGTAGTTTCACTAGTCATTTGTCTTCAATTAATCCTGCGAGCCAACTTTATTGGCATCGCTAGCTGCTTAGCATTAATATTTGGGGATGTTGGCGAGTCATGCTGATGCATCTGTTCTTGATGTTCACAGAAAATGTCTACATCTAAAAAAAAGATGCGGGAGAAGAAGTTGAGAAATCAGCCCATCAGTGTGCAGTATTCTCCATCTCCATCTCCACCTCCGAACGGCAGCAGCACACAACACCGTGATGAAACACCCAACACCGGTAACGCCGTGTCATCCTGCCCCGTGTCTTCAGGTGGACCGTTTCTGGTGCTGTGTATCACTGTGCCTTATCGATCGGCAGTGTTTCATCTGGTCTCACTGTTTCTCACTGTGAACAGCAGTTGTTTAAAGATCCTCAGTTTTACCAAAGAGCGGCCATGAATTTTAAAGATATTTAATCACGGAGAAAGATCTGTATTCATTTTAATCCACGGTAAAGAGCAGGCGAAAGTAAATCATTAAATGAAATGTTTCTTTATAACCTATTCATAAACGACAGTATATTAAGTACTTACCAAACTTATCACTGAAAAGCATGTGTGGAAGGGCTGCACAATTTGGTATGTCCTGTTGGCGTTATGTAATTGCACAGACTAACTCCATGATTTACTCCATGAGTAATGTATGACTTTATAATGATAAAACAATGATATTCCTTAAAGGTGGTGGTGTATCTACAGATAAGCCAAAACATTCTTGCCAGCAGCATGGGTGGGTTCGTGGACACCAGAAAGATGGAGGACCCTACACCAAAGAGATGCCCAAGTACATCTCCGGTAAATGTTATTTTACTGTTTTCATGTGTTTACTGTCACTCATCGTCTTGAGTGACAGTTGAGTTCAGCTGTGAGGGTAAATGAAAGATCAGAGACAGATAAATATGTGTGGTTCTTACTGTTGCCTCCGCTGGATACAGCTGGAGGATTTGCCAGAGCCCGGGCAGCAGAGGTGAGCGCCATGCTGAAAGCTGTCAGAAAGACAGCAGCCAGCTGTCATGTGTTCGAAGCTCTGCCCAAACACATGAGGAGACGAGCCATGAGCCACAACACCAAGCGGCTTCCTTGCAGGCTGAGACTCATGGCCAATAAGATGGTAAAAGTTTACTTTGTGTTTCTTTTACTACCACCTGTCCCAGAATAAGTATTTGTGTGTTAATGAGTAGTGAAGTGTGGATCTTGCATCAGACACAATGCCTCTTTCCTTACACACCTCCAAAATAATTGTGACTTTGCTATGTTCAAAAACTCTTCTGTTGTTCTCTCCCAAGCGAGAGAAGAGCCTTCAGGGTGCCAAGAAAAAAAAGGAACAGACTAAGAGTAAGAGTCGCAAAGCTCGCCGTCGGCATGGAAATCTCCTGTTGGAGTTTAACCGTCGGCAGAGGAACAACATTTGGTTGGAAACACACATTTGGCACGCCAAGCGCTTTCACATGGTTAAAAAATGGGGCTACTGCCTTGGGGACAGACCTACATACAAATGCTACCGTGCGTGCTACAGAGCAATGAGCAGCCACTGCCTGCTACAGGTAAATACAGTGTTATGTGTCTGGATTGTCTTAAATGCAAGAATATTTATGGGGATTTCTGTGCCAGTAAAATGAGATAAACTTTTCTTTTTCTGCTCAGGATCATTCTTACTACTGCTGCATAGAGCTTCAAGGAGAGGAAGCCAAGCTGCTGGATGCTCTGGCTCAACTGACGAGTAAGGAGGCAGGTGAGAGGATGTGGTATCCTAGGTTTGGAAAACTTCACTATCTGAAGAGCCAGAAAGAAGAAAAACATTTCTGGAGTCCCAGCAAATATTTAAGCTGCTTAAATGCAGTCACTACATAAATGAGCCTTGAGCTAAAGGTGGAAGGTCAAATTATCTGAATTTGTTGTTGGTGTTATTACTGAATGGAAGGGCCCTAGCACAGGGGTTGGCAACCTTTTACAGTCTTATTTTTGGACAGAAATTTAAAAGTGTCTAGAGACACAACAAATATTCCAACCCATTATGCACCACGTGTCATATGAGGTTTATTTTAGATGGCCACATGTTAACACCATTTTGGTTATTTTATTCTTTGTCTATTTTGTGCATTTCACTTAAATTTTGTTTATCAATTTGTTCATTTTAGTTTTGTTTCACTTCCTACACTATTTTTCTAGATTATTTCTCTACTTTTATTTTTGTTCACTTTCTTGTTTTTTTTTTTTAAAGTCTGGTTATTTTTGCTAGAATTTTTCTTAATCTTGCAAGATGTTATTTGTTCACAATTTTCCTTACTTTTGTTCATTTAAAATATTGTTTGTTCTTGCTCATTTTCACAACTATTTTGTTCATTTTGTAGATTATTTGCATCAGTTTTGTCTTAATTTTTGTTAATTTTGTTGATTTAGTGTTTATTTTGCTCATTTTGATTTAGTATGTGTCACTATTATGTGTTACCACTGGGGAGGGGCTAAAGAGCCACATGTGGCCCTGGGGCTGCAGGTTGCAGACCCCTGGCCTAGAGTCACCAGACTTGCAACAAATATTTGAGGTCTGGCAAGAAGGCTGTGCAGTATCACTGGTGCCAGTGTTTTTATACATTGTTGTCTTTTCGTTGGTGCTCAAGATGCTGAAATAACCCATGCCTTTGGGCCTTTTAGACAGAGTAGATGGCATTTAAATTGTGATCAGATAAAAGATGTAGGCATTTCATGCCAAGTTTGAAGATGAATGTAAATTTTTAGGCTTGAAGTACCCCAGTAATGATGTGTGCTTTCAGGTCCTACGTTTGCAGCAGCACTTTGTCTATCAGGGAGGAGACAGGGCAGCGTGATGGTTTACAGAGCTGGTCAATACCCCTTACAGCCTCTGGGTCCCGTTACCTTCCTCTGGAGACCACGAGCACAGGGCTCAACTCACAGACAGCTGTGGATCTGGGCTCATCCCACTCTCAAACAGGTAACATTAGGGAATTTTTATGCATTAATGTGATGGACAGTCTTAATGTTGTGACCAAAAGGTTGAGTCTGAATTAATGTTGTGGAGACAAGGCATGGATAATGGTGACAATAACTCTGGACTGCACTCTCCCCAGGACCTTCTTGCTGAGTTACAAAGTGTTTGTGATTGCTCTGAGCCGGTTGTACCTGTGCCGACACCTGCTGAAGTTAATCCCACTGTAGAGTCAGATCTAAAGCCTATGAAAGCCCCAGAGACCACTCAAATCCCTGGAACCAAGAGAAAAAGGAGCTCTAAGGATACAAATGGCCCGCCACCTAAGAAGATCCTGGGTGATGGAACTAGATCTCCCACCACCCCAGTTACCTGGAAGTCCAGCTCATCAACAATAGTTATAAAGTTAGTACATAGCTGATTATTTTCACTGATAATTTAGATGTGAATTCTTTTTTTTTCCTTTTTTCTGCAAGTTTTTCTCTTGTGGCTCTGTTGCAGTGACCTTACAATGGAAATCATACGCTACCGTATGATCGGGCCGCAGTCTCATTCAGTGATCACTGAAACTTTGGATGCTGCTACAAACTGTGATGTAAGAATTATGAAGAACAGAAAGTCTCCGATCTAGTTTTTACTTCAGTTATTCATTTTGTTTTATGCCATGTTTCTTTGAAGGAAACAATCAAATCCCAGCCATCTTATCTCTGGTGGCCTGAGCACTGCAAAGATGAGAACAAGATGAGTCTACATCAAGAACAAGCTGATGTTTTTAACTTGCTCAAAGGTTCACCTTTGTTCTTTTTTAACATGAGTCACAATTTTACTTTCACAGTTTTTGTTTCACCATCTGGTGGATGTCCCTATGCTTGTCTGTAATAGTGTAATTTATTTTTCTAGGTATCTTCTCCACTGCAGAGCTCCCTTCAGGCACAGTCCTCGGTCTGAGTGTAGACGATCCCAGAGTGACTTTACCAACAAAGAAGGTTAAAGCGTTACCCTGTGTAAAGCAAGCACAAGGTAAAATCTGACCTGCCTGACAGACAATGGAGGATTTATCTGTTTATAGTGATCTAGTAGAGTATTTCCTTACATGTATGAATTTCATTTTGTACACAGTCTTGAGTAATGTTTTTCTTTAAGGTCTTTGCTAATGTAGTACAGAATCAGTCTGTTTTTGGTCCTGAGGGCTGTTGCATGGAGTACACATCTGGTTCTGTGCTCCAGGGAGTCTCTGCTTGGCCATGCAGATGTTCCAGGTTCGAATCCTGGCAGGACCCTGTACTCCAAACATGCCTTCTGTGACAGACGATAGCTGATTCTCCAGATAAGAAGGAAAAGTAAGAGTGGCTTCCATTCTGATTGTCATGTTTTCTAGACTTGGGGAACAAATCACTCCTAATTAAGTCTCAGTAGCCCTAATAATGCCCCCTAAGCCTAATAAGCAGCCAATGCAGTGCAAATACATAAGTGTAACCAAATGTCTTAAGTCAGGGGTGGCCGAATCTGGTCCTCGAGAGCCACCACTTTGCTTCTGTTCTGTTGCTGCCCTGCCCCCCTGCTGATGACCTGGATCAGGTGTGTTCAGTCAGTCAGGAGCTGGAAGATGCAGTGGGTAGAGTAGAGATGGTTGGACAACAAGCAGGGCAGCGGCTCTTGAGGTCTTAAGTAATCTGTAGGGTTGTATAGATCCTTTCTCTTGACACTGTATTGTGAAATGCTTGGTTAAAGCATCGTTTTCAAGCTACCTCTCTTACAGACAAATTCTCTATCTGGAGTGCTGAATAAATGCTTGTGTGACCAAAAGAGTAAGCATGGATAAATTAATTTTTGTTTTCCTCAAAATTTGCTTGTAAAGTTGGATTTAAATTTCATTCTGAGGCGCAGAAAAATGTAAAATAAGCATGTGACTGTCGACTGGACTGGTTGATAGGATTGAAGACATTTTGCTACCTGTCCAGGTAGCATCTTCAGTTCTGAGAACTAAATCCAAACAACCACTTCAGTTGCTGGAAGAAAACCACGTGCTTCGATCAAGTGATAAATCTAAACATAAAGTTGTGAACCTCAAAAAATAGTTGCTGTTTTTAGACTTTGAACTTTTGAAGAAGAAATGAGTCATCACGTGTGACATTGAGGCTCGGTAATGTTTTTTATGTTCATAAGTGGGTGGTTGATGCACTGAGAATGGCATTTGTGTGACAGTTCTACTCCAAAAGGCCAAAGTGCTGTACATCACCGTGGCATGTACCGGTAGTGCTTAACAAATATATTAGGCCACCACCTAATGTAAGGTTTATGCCACAGCTGCCCTAAATTAACAGTGTTTATCACATACATTTTTTTTGTTTCTGATGCAGGCTTTTAAATTTAAATATTTTAGCAATAAAATGCACTCTCAAACAACTTTATTAGGCACTCTAGTAGGTATATTATGTTTGATTGATCTCTGACTTCTCAGAGAAGTCCTGTGTGTCAGCTGAAATTTATCCATAAAAACATAAATTCAGTTTGAAATTCCTCACTCCTGATCAAAACAGTAAAATGTTCAGTCCATTAAAAAGGAAAGGGTCTGCATTAAAGTCCTTCATGATGGTGGCTGGTTTTTGAGACAAATGGGACTGAATTAAAGAAAATTGCTTGAGTTATTCTCTAAAACATTGACTTGAAGATGCACTAGTTGACAGTGCATCTTCATTTTGCTGTGGTATTCACCATCTTTCAGTTTTGTTCAAGGTTAATTACTTTATTAATTTGTTTCTTTTTTTTTAGAACTCCTTCAGTGAATTTTCCTTGGCCTCTATATTCTGTAGCAAATGCAATTAGGTTTTCAACCCATTTGAAAGATTATATTCAGTAATCATGACTTGGCTAAATTAAACATTCCTCCATGACTAATGGTGAGGGACAATGACAGACCTCTAGAGTGCTTTGTTGATAATTAAATGTGCAGATGTCCTTAAAGTCTGAACACCTGTGGGATGAACTTTTCTCCTGACTTGTGTGTTTGTCATGAAGGCTGATGTGATTCTGGTCATGCAGTGTCATGTGTGCTGTTTCTCCAGAGGTGGATGAGGAGAAGAGGAGGGCACTGATGCTGCAGGGTGTACCAGAACGCTGCTGTCAGAGTTTCCTGTGGGACCGCTCTGTTCGCGACAACGTCACAGACAACAAGATATCAGAGCAGGTCCGTAGAAAATCATTTATGGTTTCTTTGCACTAGAGCTGCACAAATCATCCAATCAGACTCACAGTATGAGCCTGTACAGTTACAGTAGTACAAAAGGCTTCATTTTTGTTTATTTTGATTTTTTTGCCCATTTTTGTTTGCACTTTTTCTTACCATTTTGAACTCATGTTGATTCTCTGAAATCATTTTATTTTATTAGATTTTTGTTCAGTTAACCCTGTTTAAGACAAAGATATATACAGTAAGTATGTATTTCTTAATTTTGGTAACAACCGGTCGAGGCAGATGGCCGCCTACCCTGAGCCGCTGGTTCTGCTGGAGGTTTTTCTCTTCTGTTAAAAGGAGT
>JAQQAE010014434.1:0-12393 GCA_029823295.1 Pseudamia nigra
AAACTTCTTTTAACAGAAGAGAAAAACCTCCAGCAGAACCAGCGGCTCATGGTAGGCGGCCATCTGCCTCGACCGTGCGTAGTTTTACCCGAGATGTGCTCGACTGCAGTTGTGGGTAAGTGCTTCCACTAACAACACAATATGACTTTCTTTGGTAATGCTTGATGAAGTTTTACCACATCAGTAAGCTAGTGGCTAGTATTAGCTTTCCCGTGAGACCCCTGACATGCTGTGCTCCAGTAGCTCCACTGCTCTTTGTCCAAAAATGGTTACATCCTGTTTTGGGTTCCAAGATGTGGTTCAGGAAGTGACAACCCGATTGTCCTAAAAATGGCCCCTCACTAACTAATGGGTGACGTCACAGTCGCTTTGTCCACCAATATACACAGTCTATGATCCAGATCTTATGTAGGCATATCTGTACAATGAGATCACTTTTGTACAGGATTTACTGTACACTGGAGGTTGAAATTCAGATACTGTGACAATACAGGAAATGAGGACCAATACACAGGACCAGACTGAATTGAGGTGTGTTAACAAAAGTTATTTATGAGAGTCCAATACAGATTCCACAATAGAGAGGAGACATAGGAAAACATGAATAGTTTGACATCAACGGCTTGACAAGGGCAAACTGAATACAGAGGCTGTGTTGGAAATGGCCCGCTATGTACTACTGTCAGACTGGTTCTGGACAGAAATAGCAGGTAGCAGATAGTGGGTGAAAAATCAGAAAAATCTGCAGTATATCAAAAGTACCAGGATGTGTACTGAGTCACAGAAATTTTGCAGCATGCTGTCAAGTTGTCTGCGCGTCTTCAGCATCCCACAATGCATCATGATCGGTTCCATGTCTTCTTTATCATCTAATTTGTGCATTATCAACTCCTGCTGTGGGAGTTTGTACTGGAGTACTTTCTTGGTTTGTAAAATTCTTTTTTACATAGATACACCTCACATGATGCAGAATTGAATCTGGGACAAAAATTGTCCATCACTGTAGACCTCAGTCCTATTTTTTACTTTTTTATTTTGAAAAAGGTCCAACAACATGGAGGTGAAGCAGTAGGACTTTACCTCAGTATGAGTTTTTTTAAATATCAATTTGTTCATTATTTAATTTAGATACTTTTCTTAATTATTTTTGTTCGTTCTTTGATCATTTTTGTTTATTTGTCTGATTATCCTGCTCATATGCATGTCTTTTGTTAACTTATTTAACTCATTTTTGTGCAGTGTTTGTGTCATTTTGTGGATATTTTATTCTTTATTCTTGATTATTTTGTCCTTTTTATGGATTATTTGGGGTTTATTGTCATTCTTGTTCATTCTCTTGATTTCTTTATTTTTGAGATTTTTTGTTCTTTTCTGGTTTGTTCATTTTTGATCACTTTTTTTTCAATGTGAGGATATTTTATTGATTTTGTTTTTCATTTCCAGATTCAATATTCTTTTTATTGTCATTTTAAATGCACTGGTGTACATAAACAGCTGTAAGAAGTGCAAGTAAAGATACTAATGATAATAATAATAATAATAATAATTCTGTTGATTACTTCTTAAATTTTGTTCACTTTGTGCTTATTTTGTGTTCTGCATTGATAAATACATGTTTACTTTGGTCAAAATATTTTCAGATAAACAAAAACATCCATCTGCCTGTTTCGAGCTCTGTAGAAGCAGGACGTACATGTAAAATGACGACCAGTTGAAATGTTGAGAACCGCTGCTTTTTTCCTCTGGTTGTACCCAGTAAATATCACTGGTCACGACTTCATCTGGCTTTAATGATATCCACGTTTCCTCCTCAGCGCGTCCATCGCTCTGCTGTGCAGCTTCCTGCTCGGACTCGGAGACAGCTGTTTCAACACGCAGCTCTACAGCATATTAGGCCGTGTTTATGCAGAGCAAAGCACGCCTGCCTTCGCCATCTTCAAATTCATCCAGGTAATCCCAGGTTGCCAATTCTCATACATTGTTAGTGGAGCCGAGCAAAGCTGGGCTGAAATGTTGTTTTGTGGAGTGTAAAATAAATTCACCCGAAGCAGGAGAACAAGGCTCACATTTGTCTCTTAACCTCTGTGTGGTTTTGCTACTGTTTGGTTTTTGTACGGTGATTTATATAACAGTAAAAAGATGAGAACAAGTGTGATTCTATGTTAAAGTGCACATGTTCACCATGACATATTTGTGTATTGACTTTTGCATTAGTAGCATCATAAAAAACCTATTAATGCCTTATTGTGCAGTGACAGTTGTACAGTTTAACTTAATTACTGGTATAGATGCAGGTAACCTGAAAAAAACAACAGAATGCAATGATTTGCAAATCTCTGAAATCCATATTTTATTCCCAGTAGAACATTAACAACATATCAGATGTTGAAACTGAGACATTTTACCATTTCATGGAAAATATTTACCCTTTTGAATTTGATGGCAGCAACACATCTCAAAAGAGGACAACAAAAGGCTGGAAAAGTAATTGGCACAAATCAAAAACAAGCTGGGTATAAAATCAGCATTTTAGCCTCTCAGATGGCAATCTGTGGCAAACTGTCTCTAAAAATTGTAGAACGAGTTCAGAAAAATGTTCCTCAATGTAAAATTGCTGAGACTTTGAAGGCCCCACCATCTACAGTGTATAATAACATCAAAGGATTCAGAGAATCAGGAGGGAGGTCTAAGGTCAAAACTGGATTCTCTACTGGAAATCACCGCATGGGCTCAAAATATGTTACGTTCTATTGGGAATAAAATACGGTTTTATGAGATGTGCAAATTGTTGCCTCCTGTTTGTATTTACATCCCAACTTTTTTGGAATTAGAGTTGTATTTTTCTTTCATTGTAATCTTATAAAAGCACCTTCCTATCAATTCCACCTGACATTATGCATAATAAGTGTGTTTTCTATTTCTCCAACCTTCTAGAATTTATCAGTAATAAGTCATTTGTGTGTGTGCTGTGGGAGTCGCTTTGCAGGCTTAATTTTTTGCTAACAGCCTCTTATTTTTGTCCAGTCTGTCATTTACGTGCCTGTGTCTCTGTTGCAATTTCCATCTGTTCAGTCTGTTTTCGCGGCGGTGGCATTCTTCTACAGCGGTTACCTCACACTGATGTGGCAGCTCC
Organism: Pseudamia nigra; assembly: GCA_029823295.1. NCBI lineage: Eukaryota > Metazoa > Chordata > Actinopteri > Kurtiformes > Apogonidae > Pseudamia > Pseudamia nigra. Next base: position 3,134 of record JAQQAE010014434.1, read on the forward strand.
TGCTGATGATCATCCTGGGCTTCACTGGAACGCTGTGTTTCTTTGTGGTGGAGAGGATGCAGAACTTCACCACGGAGTTACAGGAATATTAGGAAGAAGCACAGACTGCTTGGTTTGACAATCTGGCAACTGAAATGTAATAGTGCACTAAAGTACAGCTGGGTGATAATGGTGAGAAAAGATATCATGCGAAAAAATACTTGATATTGATTGTTCTAGGCTAAAATCACAGGCATCTCCTTATTGTTGAATGGATTTTCAAAAGTATACAGTAATGTGATTAGATCATGTAAAGCAGACAAAGTGCAAAAGGCAAGGGAAGCAGATGATATCCCTGTCAAAAACACACAGCTTTCAATTTTGAAGCAAATTTATTGCTTAAATCTCAGAACTTCCAACTTTTTTCCTTGCAAATTTATGACATTTTCTGGCCTTATTTTCCTAAATTTGTGAATTTTTCCTCACAATTGTATGATTTTATTAGCTCAGGAATATGCAACTTTCTTCTTGTAAATTTGTGAGTTTTTGTCAGATTTGCCAATTTAATGTTTGGAGAATATTTTGAGTTTCAGTCTCACAAATTTGACTTTAATCTTGAAAGTTTTGACTTTTTCTTCATCAAAACATCCTGAAATAAAAGGTGCAAAAACGCAAACATTACAATCAAATTACGAATTGCATTACAATCCATCAATGATCATTAAATATATAAAATATTAAATTTATATTAAATATATAAAATGCATTTGTCATGATTTATTGCCCAACTCTACACTAAGGTCAGATATTTCCACTCAGATGGTTTGATCTGGTGATAAATCAAAATCTGAGTTGCTGTTGTAAAACCTCACCTAGTATTATATGAAGGTCGAATGTCACCATGACACTACGATAGTTAATAATTCACATTTGTACTTCACTCTGCCTTATTGTAGGATCATAAAAATATCAATCACTCTCAGCTCAGGTTTGTGTAAAAACTGTTACTTCAGTATATTTTCAGCGCTGTTCATTGATCGACAGTTGTAAGCGGACATAATTAACCTTGAGAGGAAAATACTAAATCACGTCTGGCAATCCTTGTTATTAACTTTTGTTTTGTAAATTTTGCATATTAATGAATCTGTATCTTGGCGGTTTTCATCTTTAATAAATAAACATTTTTTTTGCACACTGGCGAGAAGATTCATTTTGCTGTTAATCACCCTGCTTGTTGTTCAGATGCACTTTGTGTCACAGTCGAGGCCGATGAAAACTCATCACTATTCATGGCTTTTTAGAAATAAGTAGATAGTCATTAACTGAGGGAAGAGCTTGTTGATTGAACTGCTCATAACCTTTAAATGAGAGGATTTGAAGAACTCAGTGGCTGGTTTTGAACCCGATTTATGGTTAAGCAGAAGCCTGATTCCAAAAAGTTTAAATCACTGTGTAAAATGTAAATAAAAACAGAAACTCATCATATTGTAAGTCAGGGTCATGTGACCCGCTCATCACCTCTAAGTGTTTTGGAACTGAGATCAGTGTGGAATGTTTCCCCATTCTGTTTTTATGTTCAAGTCAGGACTGCATCAGGTCAGATCAGCACCCAGACTCTCTTACTGCAGAGTTACTACCTGCGAGGTGTCTTACTGAAATAAACTAGGCCGGTACCTACTTGGCAGCATATGTTGCTCCAAAACCTGTATAGTTCAGCTTTAATGTTGCCCTCATCAATGCGTAGGTGACAGGCATGGGTCCCCCATACCATCACAGAAATTGGCTTTAGAACTGATGACAAACCAGATGATCCCTCTTCTCTTTATCCCAGAGCACATGCTGTCCATGATTTCTAAGAATTCCACATTTTGACTCATCAGACCACAAGAGAGTCTTCCACCTTACCTCTGTCCATCTTAAATCTCCCAGAGAAGGTGGTGTTGTGTCTGGATTGATTCAGTGGTTGCCGGTGGATGCAGCAGCAAACTGTCCACAATGCTTTCTGGAAGTGTTCCTCAGCCCATGCAGTGATGTCCACTACAGAATTATGTTTTAAACAAAGTGCCCCAAAATCACGCTCATACAGTACACGGTTGGTTTTCAGACTCGTCCTGATTCTCTGACTCTTCTAATGTTATGAGCTGTTGAAAACGAAGTCTCCAAGTTATTCAAAATCCTTGTTAGCACAGTCTGTCAGTGATGAACTCATCACCTTTACTTCAAAAAGTCTCAGCATCTCTGTGGTGCTTTTTATGCCCAGGTTTGTTACTAACCTGTTGTCTGTTTACCTAATCAACTGTGAGATGCTGCACTATGTGTGCGGAGCCCCTGAAGTCACACACAATGTAAACAAGATAGAATCTGGCGCAAACAAGATATTATCTTTATTTATTTAATGTTTATTTGAAAGGGACATGGCACACTAATGAACGTCAGTATAAAATACACAGGTAAATGTTGCAGTTACTGTAGCATAGCTCTAATTTGCATCTGCAGCCCCTTGGTAGGTTACACATAACACAATATATCAACAAGACATAAATTCACAACAAAACTATCTACGATGAGAAAGTGCAGAACAGTTCTAATAAATATATAAAGTGCATGGATTCATGTGCAAGAGCTAAAGTGCAGTTATTATGTATGCGATGTAGGATATGGCACAGACAAACAATATTCATTCAATCACTCAATTGACAGATGTACTAGCAAAATGCAATGCCTGCATAAATACATATATATGTGTAAGCATGCACAACACAGTAACAATGGATGGAAGGGGAGAATAAAAACAGGAAGTGAGACGGACATATACAGCACACAGGCACCTACGTATAAGTATCTGTACAATCTGCCCCACTGCGAGTACAGTTTTGTTTAGAAGCTAGTTTTTGAGATGGGTTTTGAAAGTATTGTATCTAGAGCAGGCGGTTAATTGTTCCAGATGTTCCAACCCCTCACTGACGGCACAGATTGTCCAAAGGAGGTGCATCTGTAGGCAACCTCACATTCTCTTCTAGTCGTGGCCCTGGTGGTAGTGCCAGTTTTTAGTTTGACATATTCCCTTAGAGGAGGTGGTGCAAGTCCATTCAATATTTTATATATAGAGCAGGCATATTTAAATGTTTTATAATTCTCAAGACAAAAATTGTGTTTCTTAAGAATATGGTAGCAGTGATATCAGAAATTTTTCCTGCCAAGGATTTTGTATAATGATTCTATAGGTTTAAGTGCAGTTATGCCGGTGAGTGACCAGTTGGTAAAACAACAATCAATATGTGACAAAATCATGGCATGCATCTCATCAGGATAAGGTTATTTATCTGCATTTTAATGTTGTTTACATGCAAGAGATGCAATAATTTCATCATATGGCATAATACAGGGTGACTTAAAAAAACGGGAACTTTTGAAGTGCGTATTGGCAGACGTGAGCAAGTGGCAGCACTGCGAGACAGTGACCTTGAGCAAGTAAACACTCTGCCATTTTAGTGTTTTAAGGTTTCAATTACTATGAATGAAATATTTTTCTTCCATCACTCTTGGTTTTTGGATTGTTAAAAACTTCTTGGACTTTATTGGATGGTTAAAAGGTTCCCGTTTTTTGGGTCACCCTGTATATACCTTTTTCAGTTTCATCATTTGATATGCTGTCTTTAGTTCAACATCATCTTTTGCTGGTCTGCACATTTACATTTTACCCTGCACAACAACTTTTTTGGAAACAACGTTGTGTATATGTGATAGTTAAACTGTTTATTCCTAGTTTAATGTGTCAGCTGTGGAATTTGTAACTTTGCAACAGACATTTAGGTTCTTAAGCTCACCAGAATGAGGTGAATCTACTGCTTTCACTATGTGTTTGCTGGATTTCTCTGAAAAGCCATGAGGCCATTAATCAAAAGTCAAACCGAGGGAGTGGGTGTCATGGTGAGAGAAAAGGTTCCAGGCCCACAGGTCCCACATTACTTCACTGGTAATTGAATATTGATTACATTATAATGAGAGTAAGCAGTTTTGTGTGATCTTAAGTCAATTGTGCCACTTCGATGACAACAGGCAAGCACAGATGGGTTAAATAAAGTGTACAGCATTTTACTCCTAAACTGGATCCCGGCAGGGTTCATATTGTAAACTTATAAGGAAAAGACATAAAATAAGTCTATTAGCTGCAAACAGGCCATGTCTAATGTTATTACCTTCCCTTTTAATTCAAAATACTGTAAATACTAACATGGTTATCTGCTGTCATATGTCCAGGGTTCCCAGAGTTTTGCTGACATTTCAGAATCCTTTTATGAATTTTCAAGGACAGATAGTGTAATTTCCATGAGCATTCACAGCCTTTAAGTAGATTAACAGAAGCAGACTATGGTTATGGTAACCTTTTTCATTCTGACTGTTGGATGTTTTCAAATGCACTTCAAATGCAAAGGAAACCTGTCAAACTAATTAGCTTTTTTTGATGATTTTAGTCATATAGATCCAACTTATGGCTGTGCAACTAATTAAATCAGCTGCGAACAAAATGTAAGCCTGTGCACGTACACAATTACAAATTGTTAAAAGAACTCCTGAAGTGATGAACTGTTATGAGAACTGAGGGGGACGTCCAATCTGATTGCAAAAGTTAAATTAAAAGTATACAAGTACAACTTCTGTTGTCTGGTTTCCATTTGCTTGTCTGTACAATGTCAATTCCAAAAAAGTTGGGATGTAAATAAAAGGTAAATAAAAACACAATGCAATGAATTGCAAATCTCATAAACCCATATAGAACAAAAACAACATATCAGATGTTGAAACAGAGACATTTTACCATTTCATGGAAAACTCATTTGAATTTCATGGCTGCAACACATCTCAAAAGAATTGGAACAGAGGCAACAAAAGGCTACAAATTAATTGGCACAAATCAAAACAACTGGAGGAGCATTTGACTAATTAGTTTAAATGGTAGCATGTCAGTAACATGACTGGGTATAAAAGGAGCATTTTAGAGAGACAGAGCCTCTCAGATGTAAAGATGGGCAGAGGTTCACCAATCTGCAACAAACTGTCTGAAAATTGTGGAACATTTTTAAAGTCATGACATGATTCTCTAGCGGAAATCAGTGCGTGGACTCAGGAACACTTCCCATAATCACTGTCTATGAACACAGTTCACTGTGCCATCCACAAATACACCAAGCTGTATCGTGTAAAGAAGAAGTCATATATGAACATGATCCAGAAACACCCCGTCTTTTCTGGACCAAAGCTCATTTCAAATGGTCTGAGGTAAAATGTAAAACTGCTCTGTGATCAGTTTAATGCCTCAGACCATTTGAAATGTGCTTTGGTTCATGGTTTGCTTTCTGTATGTATGTCAGTGCACCAGGGTCAGCAAAAAACACTCTACAATGAAATAATCATGCTGTTAATCTACTTTTTATTACTTTTAATATTTGGAAATTATTTTGACTTCATCAACAAAACTTGCCTGGAGGCATGCACAAATCTGTGCCCTGTGCTGATCTAAAATATCAAAATATGAGGAGTTTGAATTTCATGATGTCAAACAATTTAATAAAAAGGGATGAGAATAGTCAAGAAAATTAACAAAATCATGAAGAAAATCTACATTAATGACTAAAACAATCCTCAATTTGACAGAAAATGAACATGAAAGCACATTCTGGTGTTTCCTGTTGCGTGTAATTGTATGTTTAATATTGTTAACCCTTCTCTAAACCAGGAAATACCATTAGATTTAGGGGCTTCACTTGTTTGCATGCATGAATAAAAGACTCCGGTGCTTTGTGCAGACTTAATTTCCCCAAGCACCACTTTAGATGTTGGTGAATTTGGCTGAAAAGCTGATCAAATGTGTACATCAGTCATGATTTACGTAATTGTGCCACATCCTCACATCCTTCATGCTAATTAGTGGCTTTGATTGAAACAGACCTCCGGGAAATGCGACTGGGGCTTGTCAGAAATCTAAAGGTCTGAAATGTGAAATGAAACGATGCTTTGTTTTTTCACTCTGAGACAAGAGTGGTACCACTGTCAGGGTACGCCACCGCTGGGCTGATTTTAATTTCAAAGTCAGTCCTCGGCCCTGGGATTAGTCCAGTTCATTTATTAATTTTCATTTGTGGCTTGTTCAAATGTCAAATTTGATATGTATGGATCTGTTTAATCACAGTTCCTTACCTGTTATAACAAAATACGTGAAAATTGATGAAATTATCAAGAAACTGAACAGTAATGATCAAAATAACCCACATATTGACCAAAAAATGACCAAACCTGAATAAAATAATGAAGAAAGTCAACAAAAATGACTAAACAATCTACTCAATGCTCATAAAATGAACAAAATATTCCACAAAATGAACAAGATAATGAAAACTACACAAAATGACAAGCATAACCCAAATATTGACTAGAAAATGAACAAATCTGTGTAAAAATAATTAAAAAAAATTAAACAAATAGCCCAGAAATCAACAATGTATTGCAGAAACTGAGCAAAAATGAACAAAATAATAAATAAAATGAACAAAATATTTAAAGCAAATAATAAGAATGGTGTGAATAAACCAAATACTGACCAGAAAATCAACAAAACTGAGCAAAAATAATGAAGAAAATCCACATAAATTAAAAATAAAAAAAATCTACAAATTGGCCAAAAGTTAACAATGTATTCCAGAGACTGCACAAAAATGACCAAAATAATAAAATGAACGAAAATGACCTAAATCATCCAAAAATGGCCAACGTATGCGGGAATGAAATCATCGAAAAAAAAGAACAAAACTGAATGAGGTAATCAACATTAAAAAAGGAGAAAAATAATTAATTTAACTGAAACAATTACTCCCCAGAATGAACAAAAATATTTAATTAAATCAACAAAAATGACAGAAATAATCCACAAATTGACCATAGTATGAGTAAAATAATAAAGAAAATCAACTCAAGTGACTTGCCTGAAAAATGAAAAAAACTGAATCAAATCATCAGAATATTGAAAATAAATAAATAAATAAAAAAAACTATGAACAAAGTACTCTGCAAAAGGTACAAAAATTGCCCAAAAATAATCAAGAAAATCCAGGAAAAAGATGAAAATAAATTACAAATTGACCAAAAACTAAGCAAAATATTCTACAAAATGAACAAATCTACATTCCACCAGGAAACAATATTTGATGACTTCTAAGGCCTTATAGTTGTACCACTGAATGTGATTGCCCTGAGGGTGAATCCAGTCCGCTTATTAATTTTCACTTTATTTGAGTGTCATTTTAAACACAGATTCAGGTTTTATTACTGCGTTTCTGCACCTGTAGTTCGGTCCATCATTAAATTTGCAGACTTGCCTCATTTCCATGTTTATGGAAATCATGCATCTGTGGGTATTTGTAAGAATAAGGTTGCAATTAAATAAGAGTCGATTTGAAAGGAAAAGCAGATCCCATCAAATTAGACGACTAACAAGCCCTGTGTTAATGAGATGCAGGATGAAATGAGCTCCACGCCGGTTTAAACGCTCACTTGTTTTTCTTTTCTCTGTTGGTCGTTTTCCACACAATAGATGCCGTTGTAAACGTCAGCAGTTCATCATTCAGCGCCGTGTGTTCATTGTTCATGGATCAAAGGTTCAGGTGATCAGTGATTATGACAATTACACTCACATTAGTTAAGAGCTAGATGGATTTAAGACTTGGGGTTTAGGCAGCTGTTCTATAATATGTCCATTTGTTAGAATGAACGAACCAATACTGCATTTTTATAGATGTGCTCTTTAAATATGGAAGATAATAAGTTAGTAATGAATTGTTAGTTTTGATGCATCATTGCATTAAATCAGCAAAGGGTCAAGAAAATATTGGAAACAGTGGAAAATGATTGAAATACTATATAAATTGACCAAATAATGAAAACATTCCAGAGTAAGGAAACAGATAAAAAATGATCAAAATAATGTGCAAATTAGCCAAAGAAATAAACAAACATTAAGCAAAATGTACAACACTAAACAGAGTAATCCTGAAAACACTAAAAAAACACAAGCCAAAGCAAAAAGCCAAGATAAAAACATACCAAAATATAAACAAATTTATCAAGAAAATAAACCTAAATTACTAAACGAGGCACAAAAGCCCAAAAAACCAAATAATACACAAATTGACCAGAAAATGAGGAAAGTATTTCTTAAAGTGGACCAAAATTTAAAAGATAATTTAAAAAAATTTAAAGTAATCTCCAAATTGACCAAAAAGTAACAAAACAATCCACAAAAATGAACAAAAACCAAGTAAATTGATTTATAATGACCAAAATAATCTACACCTTGGTTCAAAACTACCAAAATATTCCACAAAATGAACAAAATAGCAAGAAAACAGGCTAAAGATGACCAAAATGACCTACAAATTAACCAAAGATTAACTAAATATTCTACACAATGATCTAAATGACATGCGAACAGATCAAAAATAACCTAAATAATGTACAAACAGACCAAAAAGTCACAAAAGATTCCAAAAAAATGTACAAAATAACAAGAAATAGATTAAAAATGACAAAAAAACCTCCAAAATGACCAAAGATTAACAAAATATTCCACAAAATGATCCAAATGACATGGAAATACATAAAAAAAACCCAAATAATGTACAAATAGACCAAAAATTAACTAAATATTCCACAAAAATGTACAAAATAACAAGAAATAGATTAAAAATTACCAAAATGTTCCACTCTATGCACAATACTGAATAATCACAACAGCAAACCAAAAACAATAATCCACAAACTGACTAAAATGTGACAAAATATTCTAAAAAAAATGAACAAAATAAAGCATTTTACAAAATGACTCCCACCCTCATGGAGTTCCAGTTTCTCCCATCCAGATGTAGTTACATTGTCCCAGCCTCCATCACAAAAATTCATAAGCAAGCTCATATTATTATTTATTATTGACTATTTATTGATCTGAACTTTAAACAGACAGTAATCACTCCACAGCAAACTGAATCTGGATACAAATGAACAAAATATTCTACAAAATGACCGGAATTCTTAAGAAAAAGTCCACAACATGAAGAAAACTGAACAAAATAGTCAAGAAAACAAACCAAAATGAGCAAAATAACTGAGAATGAAAATGTACAACAGTAAGACAGAAACCGTATTTTCCGCACTATAAGGCGCACCAGATTATAAGGCGCAGTTGCGGCATGCACCCACCAGATGGCGGTGTGCTACAACAGAAGTGACAG
>JAQQAE010014436.1:0-12393 GCA_029823295.1 Pseudamia nigra
CTCTCTTATTTAAACACTCTCAAAATTCAAACCTTTGTAGATTTTAAATAAAAAGTAAGTACAGTATTATAGAACTATAGATCAAAATCAGCACCACCCTCCAATGAAGGCCCTCGTCGATACTGTCGGCCTCCGTCGGAGAGAAAACCCGCAAACACACAGCACTTCAGAATCCCACCACCAGCGATCAAACACCCGTGCAAGTCCGGCGAGCTGAACGCACTCTGCACCGCACAGCACAGGAGACACAACATGGAGGAGACTGACTGACAATGGCCTTGGCCAGTCAGGACGCAGAACTCAATGCGCGTTCATACGCTGTATAAAAAATACATGAAAATTGCACGAAAAAAAAAATCCACAAAACAGCAGGAACACGAAAGGTGAACCGCGATATAGCGAGGGACCACTGTAAATCTAGCATCATCTTTTGACATAAGAAAAATTATGTCAACATTAACGTCAGCTTTGCGTAAGAGTGCAAAACTCTTTATTTGCACCCTGAACATAACAGTTTTTTTCCTGACTGCTTTTGCATTAATTAATAACACATATTTAATATGTAAACATTTTCACATCTATTGAAAAACACAGTGCAAAATGTGTTGTCCATGCATGTGGATACCAGGTCCTTAGAAGTTAATCACGAAATGGATCATAACATTTCTTAAAAATAAACAACTTCCCTCACTTTCTGACTGCTTATCCAATGCTAATATAAAGAAGACTGAATTTTCCAGGAAAATCAAAAGTGTCATGTTGATCTCTAACCTCTGCTCCTCTACAATGACAACACTCACGACAATGGCACAGAGTTCACTAACAACAGCAAACAACCTTCTTTCCGCACAATACAGGCTCATGTAAACACACTCCCCAAAACAGCAAATGTTGCAAATGGTACCTTTAAAATGTGATTGCTTAAAGCAGTGAAGAACTATGTAAGAGACCCGAATGGTGAAACAAACCATTTTTTCCGACTGACTATGGCATGGACAGATCAAATGGATCAAACATCCTACCACTGTTGCTGATATAATCTTTTATTACAGATCAATACTTGTTAAGATCCTACATTTTAAACAGTTCAAGTCCCTCCTTTTTCCTGTAACACTACCGCTAATATTTACTTTCTGTTGGCTTGTAATCCATATGTTTATATCTTGCTGCCAGTCTTGCTCAATAGCAGGTTAAGACATCTCTGGGGCTTTTTTAAAATAAATTTCTTCAAATACCAGTAATAACTATGCATTTCAAATACTTTGACCATGATTTCAGAGAGGTTACTGACTTTAACGTGGAACTGGTTCTATGTCACAGCTCCTTCAAACCTGTCAGTGCACCCAGTAGCACTGCTAAAAACAGCTTAAGCTATATAAACGACAATGTGTATGTGTATGAAGGACAGATGGACAGTGCTGTTTTCCCCTGCAGACAAAGATGTCTGTGATTATTCATGACCCTCTCAGGTTTCCCTTTGAAGCTGAATTACAGCTTTCCCTATGTTAGCACCACTGTGTGCAAATGTGTGTAGGTGTGTGAGAGTGTGTATGTATGAGGGAGAGGGAGAGAGAGAGAGAGAGAGAGAGAGCCTAATCTCTTTAAAAATAACTTTAAAATTGTTAATATAGCCATCAGTACATTTCAGTTTCTCAGGGTGTCTGGTTGATGTATTACTCAAAAATGTTGCCTGATATTACACACTACAGTTAAAAACTCTAATATAAAGTAATATATTTTATATTGGTCTTTAGAATATTTGAAAATCCAAATTCTGTGTCCATTTCCCTTTTCTAGAGGTCATGTGACTGACAGTGTCCTTTTCCCTGTTTTTCTGTTCTTCTTTGTTACTGTAGACCAGTTATTCTAAAAACTGGTGCGTTATCCGAGTCATTCTCGTCGAGACCCAGAAGTGACGCATACGTGACCCGCTAGCTTCCCTAGCACTAGCACTAGCGGCTAGCGCTCTGACATACAAACATAAAACTCATGAAGCAAGACAAAAACCCTGTTTTCCTAGATGGAAGTCCAGGGTTTTGTTGCCCCATCAAAACCACCACATCCACCTTCTTCTATCTGTTTGTTCCACCTAACCATGGTGGTCTCACGCTCTTAATATTGTTTGCAACAAATGAAACAGGTGTCTAAATGGAATGCAATTTGAATCTGAAATTCCTGTGGAATTTGTATGCAATATGGTGAGAAAAAGTGTTTTTTCTGACCCTACTTTGTTGTATTTGACTTGTTCAACAGAGATCATGTAATATCTGTGTAATAGATTTTTTTTGGATGGTTTTAACAGCTGAGCAGCTACAACTCAAGCTAGTCTGTAAATTTCCTTAAATACATGCTTGAATTAAAGAGTTGGGACTTGTTCAGAATGGCTCAAGAGTCAACACATTTCTTTACATTAGTGTTAGTTTTTCATGTCGTGGCATGACATAATACCATCAATACACCAGCTATGCAAATGTGTAAAATCTTCTCGCTCAGTCAATGCCAAGAAGAACATCCAAACTGTAAAGACATAAAGGGTAGAATGATGTGAAGGGTCTAGATTGCAGAGAGTTGTATAGGACACCTGGCCAGGGAAGAGGCACTAACAGCACACCTGGATTGTCAAATACTGTGGCTATTTTACCTGAGGGTCTCCAGCCAATTGTAGCAGCCACTAAAATTCGTTCTAAAGTAATAATTCCTAAAAGAACATATTCATGTGCATGTATGAAGCAAGGCCTTCACAATAATATTGTATTCGGCACTTATCATCAAACATAGATTTAGCCTAAGCTCAAATAATAGGAATAAAACAAAGCATGAGTCTATGTCACTGAGGCATTACAGTAGCACATCAGATACTTCCTTAAAACCCTTTGTACTTGGTCAAGCGTTTTAAGGAAATCAATTCTTAAATCTTACTCAGCACATAGGTATGTACACAGACATTCTGATGAATTATGAATTATGCCATTATTTACAATATAATGTTAATAAGTCAGTAAAGTCAAGATTGTTATGAAAACCTTTAAAACTCTAAAAATGCATAAATATATAGACTGCAACGCAAAAGCAATCCAATTTAACACCATAACTGAGTAAATAAAGCACCTGCAGTCTCATTGTATTTTAGCTGTGGTGCCCTCAGGTTAAAAGTAGCATAAAACATCATGATTATTTGTATGTGCACAGCTTAGGGTAACACTGACAAAAAGCAAATTCAGAGATTACTCCAACATTTCCTATCAGACAAAAGATGGAGGAAAATGTAAGACTCCTGTCTCTCCTGTACCTGCAGATCTGCTTTTCACCATAGAACAGCCAAGGGGTCAAACTTGCAGCTATTTTTCAAATTTTAATTTCTCTGTTGTAATAAAATATTTCAGCTCCCACATTTAGACTTTTTCCTTAAATTGTATTGTTGTACAATCCCAGCTGTTTAATATGGAATAAAAAAATAGATATTTCTACTTATACGTAAATATAATCTTTACCCTTTACACACTATAAAGCTGTTGGGGTATTGTCACCACCTAGGCAGTTGGTCAGGTGGGCAGTGTCAGCACCTATTGTGTATTATGTATTATGGGAATAATACATAATACAGCATCAGCACAGTATTATGGGAATACTAGTCAAAAAGGAAAGTAAATAGGCTTTTCAAATTGATACCATAGTTGTAACCATTGAAACTATAGCTTTATTGGAAGAGTGTGGAGTGCCCTCTTCAGGTTGGGGGGGAGTTCTTCCTCGAAGTGGAGGCATTTAAGTATCTTGGGGTCTTGTTCACAAGTGAGGGGGAGACAGGAGTGTGAGATTGACAGATGGATTGATGCAGCTTCAGCAGTAGTGTGGACGTTTTATTGGCAAAGCTCTCAATTTGCCCACTGATCTACGTTCCTACCCTCACCTATGGTCATGAGCTTTGGGTCTTGAGAATAAGAGCCTGGATCCAAATGGGTGAAATGAGTTTCCTCTACAGGGTGGCTGGGCTGTCCCTTCAAAATAGGATGAGAAGCTCAGTCATCCTAGAGGAGCTCAGAGTAGAACCACTGCTCCTCCATATTGAGAGGACCCAGTTGAGGTGGCTTGGGCATCTGATCTGGATGCCTCCTGAACACCTCCCTGAGAAGGTGTTCCTGGGCATGTCCAAGTGGGAGGAGGCCCAGGACATGCTGGAGGGACGATGTCTCTCTGCTGTTATGGGAACGCCTGGTGGTCCCCCCAGAGGAACTTGATGAGGTGGATGGGGAGAGAGAAGTCTGGGCTCCTCTGCTTAGGGCTGCCTGTAACCCGGATGGGATGGGAAGTGGAAGGTGATGGATGGATGGAGAACAAATTTTCTGAAAACCTTGTGAACTGAGGAAGGAAATCATATTGGCTTTTCAAATTGATAACATACTTTCATCTATTAAAAATCTTGGCCAAGTGACCTTGATCTCAAGGTTAAATCTTCTGAAAACCTTGTGGACACAATAAGAAAATCATGTTGCCTTTTAAAACTGGCAACATAGATGTATGAAAAATTTAAATTAGTTCAAATTTGGGTGACGTTGACCAATGTTAGAGGTCAGTTTTTCTGAAAACCTTGTGAATGTCATAACTCGAAGAGGAAATCGCTTAGGTTTTTATTCAATCAATACTATAGTTGCATCTATCGCAATTTTTGGAAGAGTTCAAATTTGTGTGAACTCGGGAAGGAAGTCACATAGGCTTTTTGACTCAATACCATAATACCATACCTAAATTTGCTTATGTCACATTCTTTCATGCTTCCTAGGATTGAATGACTCCAAGTCTTTGTTCAGGCACCTTCAGTGAAACACTAACTTGGTGTCAGCCTCCACAGTCAAAATGTATTGATTTCAGTATATTCAGCAAAACATTGTTCCATTCAGATAAACACCTGGCACTCCTCAGGCAGATAAACACCTGCCTGAGGAGTGCCACTAGCAGGTGCCAGTACATGTTTTATGTTTGAAAATTTTAAGATTTTAGGTATTTCTAAATGTGCATTTTGAAAGGTACTGTAGGTTAACTCATTTATAACAATTTACAAGTTCAAGACAAAATGTATGGTCCAAACAAATATTAATACGTACCTATTGTTACTGCTATTTTAGATCCACAGTCATGACTAAACACTGATGGTGAAATGAAGCAGTTAGTTTTTTTGAAGATACTTTAATTTTAAAACTAGAGACTTAAACACAGGTGATGGGTACATTCAGTCTGTTTTAGGTACTGTATATAGTAAATCCCATTATCTTCCAAGTTAAACTTTTGACCCCCATCCCATCGTAAAAACCTGGCAAACATCATTTATACTATAGCACAGTGCATCCTGCAGGCATTCCATTCATCATGTCTTAATCCTTTGTACATATTCAATGACAGAGTGAAAGAGAGAGGAATACAGTACATGGTAACCTCTACTGCAATGTTACCTTATATTTCTAAACAATACACTTAGATAACCCTAAGACTTTATTTGACAAGAAAGTTCATCCCTGTTTTGTAAAGACATCCAATGCAAAATATACTACTGAGTGTGCCAACGAATTTCTTTGTTTCTGTCTGTGTAAGAAATATGTCCACACATGTCAAACAAAGCTTCCCTGTTGGAGAACAACGACAAGATGATAATTCATGGGTCAGAACTTACAGCCAGACTCTGCTTTGGCTTTTGGGTCACTAGATCTGCAATTTGGTGCAGGTCAATACGTAGAATAGACTTGTTGGTTAAAGTGAACCAGCTGTAGTGTTCAGTCTGGAGTCAGAGCAGGAGGTAAAAGGTCAGAGTTCAGCCTCAGGGTTATGTCTGTGTTTGTGGAGGAGATTGGGGATATGGAGGTCACAGCAGGTCAGGACTGTGAACCATGTGGCACAGAAGCACCGAACACAAGCCTGGATGGAAAACACAGAAACATGATGTCAGTACTGAGTTACTTTTTGCAGTAATTCTTGTTGACGTTTCCTTTACAAACATCTTCTCACAGTGTTTGGAACTAAAATATTTTTTAGAAATAACAGCTAATGTTGTTTGACAGTCGTAACCTGCTGGATGTGGTCAGAATGCTCGTCAGGCATGAGGAGAATTTGACTGTCCCAGCACTTTTGCTCCATATGGATGTCGTTTTCAGCTCCTTTTATATCAAATCAAGAACAAGAAAATGTGTTTGGAAATTTCCTTAGTTAAGTTACCTTGCGATTCACATTTTCCAATTGCCAAGAAGATGAGGTGAACTTTTATCAAATTCAAACCAGGCAAATGTTATTTTTGGAAGCCAACAGACACATAGTATGTAATCTGAGTAACAGAATATGCAAACATTTTCATGACTGCATTCATATTCAGGAGTAAATTTTTAAAATTACAAAAATCTAGAAGTTAACAAAATTAACAAAACAATCTGGACAATTAAGACAAATGTTTTTTTTAAAGCAAAAAATAAACAAAAAGAAAAAGACAATGAATAAAATAATCCAAACAATTAAAAAAAATCTAGTAAACATGTAGCATATAATATAAATATATTTGTAACACAATAACCACCTACATTCATCACTGTGTTCAAATTCAGAAAGCAGATACTGAGAAAATTACAAAAATGCAAAAAAGACAAAGATCAACACAGTTAACAACATGTGAACTAAATATTCCACTAAAATGAACCAAATCATCAAAAAGTGAATTAAATTATCCAGACAATAATAAACTAAACAAAGAATAATTAAATGAATTGTAAAAAATTAATAAAACAATCAAGGAAATCAAGAAAATACTCTCCCAAACAACGCAAAATGATCAACAACTGGCAAATTAATCAAGGAAATTGATGAAATAATTCACAAAATTAACCTGAATTATAAATAAAATTAAAGAAATATAAAAGCTAGTAAACATTCAATATATGCAGACATTTTGTAACAGAATAAGCACATTTTTCTCTCGCTGCATTCAAATTAATAAAAGACAAGTCATTAAAAAAAATGTAAAAGTGATAAAGAATCAGTAAAATAAACAAATTATTGACAAAACAATCCAGATAATAAAAAATTCAAAACAAACAAAAGCAACAAAAATATTCACATTAAAATATAAAATATAAAAATAATAAAATTAAAATGAGCAAAAAGAAATAAAAATAAAAATGCACAAAATGAACAAAGAACAATAAAAGACAATGGCCTTTGCCACAGCATCCGTAGACTGTGGAACAGCCTGGCTCTCCACATCCGCACAGCTCAGACAGTACACACTTTTACGTCTTTTCTGAAAACATATTTATTCTCTTTGGTGTTTGGACCTAGTGTGACATCCCTCTAGACGATCACTTTTATGGTTTCTATTATTATGGTTTTATTGTTCTATTTATTTATTTTTATTGTTGTATCTAAGTTGATTTTAACACATTTTTCCTATTATTGTTACTGTTACTGTTACACATTGTGTTTTACTGTGATGTTATTGCTATTTTAGTGGACGTCTGATGTACAGCACTTTGGTCATTTGACTAAAACAACAAAAAGTAAATTATTTAATTCACAAACTGAAGCACAGAATTTAAAAAATAATCCAAATAACGGACAAAAAATGTAAAAAAAAAAAAAAGTTTTTTAATAAAATGAACAAAACAATTTATGAAATAATCCAAAATACAAACCAAACATGAAACAATAATGCAGACAATGGACTAAAATAAAAAAAAAACATTTTTACAAATGGGTAAAAAAAACACATAATCAACAAAATAATACATACACCAAATAAACAAAGTTGAATAAAATAAACTAATGAATGCTTAACAAAATAATATAACACCATACACAGTAAAATAATACAATGTAACCTGACACCTTTCAGCCAAATTCCTGTGCCAGCTTCTATTGCAAAAGTCTGACATCAAATAAAAATCAATAAGATACACATATAGTACATGTTTTAAAGCAGACACACAAAACAAGTCCATGACATCCTTCCCAGCTGAGAGCCACCACTTCACACTGAAAACCAACTATGGGTCCATTAATGGGACTCTGGTTGTGCTCGCATGTTGAAGTTTTTAATTTTGACAGGCGCTCCATGTTTGCCTGCGTCCGCACATCTGCATTTGTTCACTGTATATGCATCAAAAAAATGACATCTCAGTGTGCAGACATGCCTGTTCATTCCACATGAAATGCCTCTGTGACTCTCAGCTATGGCGTGCGTTCTTCTCTTGCATGTGCACGCAGCCCGAACAGTAGCTGATAAATCACAGAATTAGTTGCGATGTTCTTCAGTCTGTTGATTCAGTGATCTTTGTGTGTGTGTGTGTTTTTTTTAACCTGTGTTTAGATTTGGACTGACGTGATGACACTCTCGCTTTCTTCTCCATTTTTCATAAAACGAAGTCGATTGACTTCAGCTTGTCTGGGCATGAACTCCTCCATCACTCACATGTACTGTACACCAAAGGTTTTTAAAATATACACACAGGTGCAGATTTCAGGATTAATAAATGAGCATTTGTCCTCCCCGATAAAACATGTTTTTTTCTTTGATTTTTTTTTTTTATATATGAGTTTGTAAAACAGCCGAAAGGAGAAGAAGAAGAAGAAGTTTGTAAATGGTTTCTAAGCTTGCTTTATGCAAAAATTAATGATATTTTTGTTAATATTTGGGAGATTTTTTAATTTTCTTGGTTTTTTTTAAAATGTTTTGTTTATTTTCTTGATTACAGTGGAACCTTGGGTAACAAATTTAATTCATTCCGGCATCACGTTTGTTGGGCAAAAAATTCATTAGGCAGTGCCAGGTTTTCCATAGGAATGCATGTAAAACCAATTAATCTATTCTGGACTCATGAAAACGGCCATATAAAGTATGTAGTACACACCCGTACGAGCACATTTATTCATGACTATTATTTGAAAAAGAAGTTATGTTAATTATCTGAAAAAGAATGCATGAAATTAGTTCTAAAAATTGTTTAGAATGTATTCTTACCTTCACTTATGACTCGGCAGTGATAAATCTCCTCCTGCAGTGTCTCGGTCTGCGGTGTGTGTTTTTCGGTGTGACATCCCGCACGCGTCCGGTAGCAGTAAACACTGCTCCAGACACTGGAGCTGCCAGCTGTAAGCACAGCTCTGGTGTGTTTACGGCTACTGTTGTTAGCCGGAGCATTGTGTTGTTGTGTTGTGTTGTGTTGGACCCAACAACACTCCAGTGTTGTTAGGACTGGTTAACAATAGCGTTGTGTTGTTAACCAGAGTTGGCTAACAACACAACTGGAGCCGGAGCTAACAGCACAGTAGCTAGCGCAGTAGCCAGCTATGCAGTAGCTGCCACCGTAGCCAACAACAGTAGCCGTAAACACACCGGAGCTCCAGCATCTGGAGCTCTGGCTGCATCATAGCTGCGCTGTAGCTAACAATAGTAGCCGTAAACATGCCTGCGCTCCAGACGCTGGAGCCCTGGCTACAGCAGGGAATGTAGCCTCTTGTGCCTCATGGAATGCCAGCTGAATGGACACATACCGGCCTTGGTGGTCTCCTTGGATGGATTCACCCTCATCCATGCTGACCGGACAGTGGCACAGAGCGCTAAGAGGAAAGGTGGGGGAGTGGCGGTGTTTGTAAACAACAGATGGTGACAGCGAGGCCACAGCACCATGAAGGAGCAGTTCTGTAGCAGGGACATCGAGCTACTTGCTGTTAGCATTCAGCCATATTACATGCCGCGGGAGTTTTTACATGTTATTGTGTTGACTGTTTACATCCAGGCGATAGTTCACTTCCGGGTCAATTTCTTTCGTAAGGCAATTTTTTCATTAGCAAAGACAAAATTTTGGCCGATTTTTTTCTTCGTTACCCAATTTTTTTTTTTTGTTATCAGAAGTGTTCTTTACCTGAGGTTCCACTGTACTTTGTTCAATTTAGTTCCTTTTCTTGAGTGTTAGTCATTTTTGCTCATTTTTTCCTTATTTTTTATTTTGTTGATTATTTTGCTAATTTTTTTAATTGTTTCAGTTATGTTTTTAAATCGATTTTGTTGCTTACTTTGTTTTTTTTAACTTTTTAAAATTTTTTGTTCATTGTTGTTCTTTTTGTTTCTCTATTGTTCATTGTCTTCATTGTTTTGTTTGTTTTTTGCTCATGTTGTTGCTTGTGTTGCTCCTTTCCTTGATTTTTTTTTTTCAATTTGCTTATTTTCTTGGTCATTTTTAGTCATGTTTGTTCAGGTTTTTGCTTATTTTGTTTATTTTGTCAATTGTTTTAATTTTTTGATCATTTTGTTGCTTATTTTGTGCATTTACTTGATTATTCTGTTTTGTTCATTTTCTAGATTATGTTGATCATTTTTTGTTAGTTCACTGCTTATATTTTTTCTAATTTTGTATATTTTTTCTCCTTTTGTTGCATATTGTGTTAACTTCCTACATCAGTTCTCATTTTGGTGATTATGTTGTTCGTTTTTATTATTTTTTTGCAAATTTTCTTGCTTATTGGAGTTATTTTTGTTCATTATCTTGTTTATTTTTTCTTTTTTCACTGGTTTTAATTTTTGTTCAATTTTGTTCTTGTTTTTGTTTTCTTCATAATTTTGTTTCTTTTTGTCATTTTGTTACTGATTTTGTTCAGTTTTATTATGTTGTTTATATTGTTCATTTTCTCAGTTGTTTTAATTGTTGCTCATTTTTTTGTTGTTCTGTGTTTCCTTCATCATGTTATGTTGTTTATTCTGTCTATTTCTTTTCAGTTTCTTGAATATTTTCTTCATTTGTGTGCAATTTCTCCATTACTTTCTTTATTTTTCCTCATTTCTTTCCTTATTTTGTTGCTTTTCTTCATGATTTTCTTTATTTTTACTCATTTGCTTGTTATTCGTTTTTTTTTTTTTTCCTTACTTTTGCTCTCTATGTCATGGCATAAATTTCTGGCAGGATCCAGAGATGCCTGTCTAAAAATGTTCCTTAATGATCCATCAAACAAACACTCTTTTATACAGATGAGATGTTTGATTATAGATGTGTTTGTAACTTGACAAACAAGGGCAGCTCACATGAAGAAGAAGATGAAACAGACACCTGAACCTCAGCAACACTGGAGGAATGTGGTTTGTACATGTCTACTGTATGAGAAATGCATGTGTGTTTCCCTGTTTATATATATTTGTGTTGGATACGCATCAAACACTTACACGCCTTAGCCCCAAGGACACAAGTAACGGCAATTTATTGTGTGCTTATTTGGGTTAACTCAATTTGGAAATGCACAGCATGCAGGAGGATGAGCCACTGATTCGTCATAACAGACTGAATGACTACACGACGAGCCACATGGAATCCCAAAATACACAGTTACGAAGCAAAAAACAATAAAATATGTAAGAAAGTGAGTAAAAGTGAACAAATTACGCAACAACTTTGGTTTAAAAACCTAAATAACAAAGTAAGTTTTTTAAAAAAGTACAAAAATCAATATATGATCCATATGAGGCTGTAATTCATTTTCACATCATGAAGTTACTCACTAGTTTTTATACAAGATACTCTTTTACTTTTCCGCAAGAGCTGATGTTTACGAGTACTTCTACTTTTACACGAGTCACTAGAATTAGAAAATAACAATACTTGAGTACTGTTTCTATTCTATCCACCACTAGGTGTGGTAGAAACAAAAACAAGATGATGAGGGCTCCCCTACTGTGTGAAAGATAACACCAGCAAATAGTGTACATTTTGAGAATAATGATTGTCAGCATAAAATTGCATGAAATTTGGAATTTGGAGAATCTAAAGAAATGTCTGTACACAATGGACAAGGCTGAAAACTAACACAGGATGACCAGGAAGAGGCCTTGAGTGCTCTCAGATGGGATAATGTGCAGTATGTGTAATGTCTACCAGACCTCTATATTCTGTGTGGCTTCTAATGATCAATGCTTATTTATCTGTTATTTACCTTAATCTGTGCTACTTTTAACTGTGTTTATTTATCAGTAGTTTTTATGGAGTGACTGATCGATACATCATGTGGAGCAGTGCTCATAATGTCATTGTAAGCTGTGCCTACAACGACAATAAAACACTATTCTTTGTATTCTATTAAAAACAGTCTCCTGTGGACACTATATCAGTACTTAACAATGCAGGTTTTCAAGTGATATATGCTGCCAAGTAGATGGCATCTTTTTCAGGGAAGGCCCTGTTTATTTCATAATAAGACACCAAACCACATTCTTCATGTATTCCATCAGTATGGCTCCAATGTAAGAGTCCAGGGCCCATTATCCTGAAGATTCTTAATGTCACATGATTTGGAAATCTGCGATTTGTTGATCACATCTGTCCAAAATGTCAAAAAAATGAGAATGAATCAGCAAGACAAGTCAGAGACATGAAGACA
>JAQQAE010014437.1:0-12391 GCA_029823295.1 Pseudamia nigra
GGAGACAGAGCTGGAGGTAGCAGAGATGAAAATGTTGAGGTTCTCTTTGGGAGTGACGAGGATGGATAGGATCAGGATTTTCCTCAGCTGTGCAAGTTCTGTTCTGATCGGGGAATGCTTTTTATATGTAATATTGTTTTTAATATGTTTGTTTTTGCATTAGGTGCCCTTCCTTGGTTATGTAAAAATTGTCTCATATGCACTTTATGTGATGGTAGCAGAGATCATCTCAGGAAGGTCCAGTCACTGCTGAATCAATATTCCTGACATTAACTACACTCTGAAGACAAAGTAACACTTCCAGCAACTCTGTGAACAGGTTATTGATACTTCATTCTGAAGTAAAGGTCAGGTGACGGATAGAAAAGCATTTTCAAGTCACTAAGTAACTCTCGGACCCTGTTTAAGATATGGAGGGAATATGGCACATGCACAAATCTGCTTGGAGCAAGCCAACCTCACAAACTGAGAGACTGTACAAGTAGACTTGTGACGGAGACAACCAACATACCAATGACTATTCTTAAATGCTTCAGTTCCTAAGATGGAAGACATTTTTAACGAGACTTAACCATAGGGCAGTAGGAGAATCCAACAGATACACCACAGCCTAAACTTTAACAGTGACCCTTTATCAAATTGCTTTAAATGCCTAAACTTTCCAAAACTCTAAGCATGACATTGTCTCATCATATGACTCATCCCACACTGGAAAGTGAAGCCCACCCCACAAGTTGAAAAATTACCTTGTGTATCAAAATGTGATGCCCTGAGATGCCCTATGTAAGCCTCAGTACATCAGTATATGATAGGCTGAGAATGAGAATGTGCTGCAATGCCTAAGAGTATTTTGTCATTCCACACAGGTATATCTATGCCACTGTGGAGGTGTGCATTTTTCAAATTCTGACATTTTTACACTGAGTTTGGCTCATTTAATGGCAGGTCTAATATTGTACAAAATATCCAGCACATGAAAAACAATTGGAGATACCAAACCAAAAAAGACTAGAAGAATTTCAGATGTATTAGAATCAACATCGGCCTATTACTCAACATTAGCATTTCAGTGATGGCATTCCCTTAACACTAAAATAAAAAATGATAGGAAAATATGTTACTAATACTACTCCATAATACTGTGAAAATCAAACAAATTGGCTTGACATGGAATAAATGCTAAAAAACAAGCCAAAAGAAACAAAATATATTATTCAAGGTAAGTACTACATGATGACAACTGGGAGAGAAGCGGAAGGGCTCACATGCAGAGGTGAGTTCAGAAAAATATTCACAAGATGCACTGACAGGTGTCAGACACTCTACGTGACAGGGATGCAGCTCCAGGTGACTGTTTCTGAAACCATGATACATATAATCCTGCACAAGGCTTATTTTTGAGGACAGTGCTGCTAAACAAAACAAAGCTATGGGTCACAACAAGCAGGTTTCTGAAACAACCTACTATGAACACAGGGAGAAATACAAAAATGGCTTTAGATTTTCTCTGCAACACATCTGTGGTCTAAGATTCTTAAACATGGTTTGATTGATTAATTAACAGTTGCCTTTTAACAAAATGGGGAATAATGCTTTACCAGAACCAACTACTTGATCAGCCTTTTATACAGAAGACACAGTCTAACAAAAAAGACAAAGTACCGTAATGGCGAAACATATTGCACATGGACAGTGGTGTGCAGGGATCAAAAGTACACATACCATACATTATACATCATTACCGGGCCTAGCCTACCATAGGCAATCATTGTGAAGGGAAAAAAAGAGCAACCATATGGCTACAAAATATAGTAATTTATAAATGTCTAAAAGTATTTAGATGAAAGTGTCAGAGTCAAAACTATTGCTATTGTCTTTATAGAAACAGTTTACAAACAACCCCATTTGCTCACTAATTAAAATTTCCACTTTTTCAGTTTATGACAGGGGCAATTTTTGATGCATTAAATCATAGCAGTAGTGAACTTGTAGAAGTAATGTTGTTGCCTGACTTTTACTTCATACTCTATCTTGTCCTCATCACTCTTTTCTCTCCTCTCGGTCACCTCTCTTCTAAATCCTCTCCACCTCTGTGCTGGGCTTTTCTGGGCTCCTCCTTGCTCATCCCATTAGAGGAGGCTTATAGAGAATATCTAGGGAGCAGCTCACCGGTGCAGACGAGGCACTTTCTGATCAGACATGAGGTAATAGGCAGGGGTTAAGGTCAGATACCACATCTGAAAAATCTCTTTCTTCTTTCTGCTTAATTCACCAGAGAGCTGAACTTTTTTATCCGAACTCTGACTACAGACAAACCATGGATGACCTTTCCTGATCTCTCTGCTGCACCCCATCACAAAGCACATATGTCACTCTGTTCTGACTCAAATAATGAGAATGGAGGGCAGCAGAATTGCCAGTGTATACTGTATGTATATCTCTATACAAGGACTGCAGTTGATGATGTACTGTCCACAATTTTTGAAGCATTAAACATCTATGATGAAACATAATATTTGGTTCACATTCTTTGTTCAGGTTAGAAGACATTACAGATTTATACGCTATAGATGATGTGCTTTTTAATCTGTGGCAATGTGTCATGCAGCAATACGAGGCTGAAAGCAGATCTTTTTTCACACATTTCCAGCTAATAAAAGAGAGCTTTTAAAGAGTTTATTTGGATTAAAGAGGTGGATAATTTTAAATTTGACCGGTTTCACCTCTGCATCCTGCAGTTCATAACAAACCTTTCAAATCAGCAGATGCGGAGATAATTGTTTTTTACTAAAAAGGAAACAATAATCAAGGTATTTAATAATGCACCACTGCATTTATTTGTAAAGTCACAGGCATAGATTGTTTTGTATGTAAATGACCTCTCATATATTGTTCATCATCACCTTTTAATGAATATCCAAATGTAACCATACATTGTCAAAGTAATATTATGGTACTTTGACAGTGTATGGTGCTGGCTTTTTTGCATATACTGGTCTATTATGTGTGCCCATAGTCTCTGCTGCTGTGACGGTGGTGGCTCGAAACTGGTTTCGGAGATCTAAGAGGTGGACATATGACCTGGTTTCTGGTTGCTACATGTGGTCGACCAGGTTGCAGTTGGTCTGCTGTTGCTCCTCTGGCCAAATAATGCCAGTGTAAGTTCACTATTGTGGAGTGATGGACATTTACTGCTCTGGCAACTTGTCTGGTGGTTTGCCCTTCCTCCAGCATTGCAATGGCACAAACCTGGTCAGGTTGCCCCAGCCGTGGCATGTAATTTTCTCCAAAGCTGTGGTGCCTTTTTGTAGGGTTGGGTATGTTTGACAGAAGAGTCATCATTTGGGATTGGTTGGACAAATGGGTTTGCAGAAGGACACACTTTTGGGTTCTTCTGCAAAAGTGTGTTTTGAGACACAGAACAACTCACAATAATCAGTCAGATGTTACCAAATCACACATGTTGAGAATTATCAAAAAGATAACCATACATGCATTTGTACAAGTACTGTAGTTTTCAAATTGAGAAAACCTCTTTAAAACTGGGCCAAAAATAGAGTGGTGCATTATTAAATCCCTTGAGTGTGAAAACATGAAATCAAACAAACACGAAACTAAACTAAATAGTCACCTCTTAGATTGGCCGACATAACATCAGTGTCAACGCCAGTTTGTTGAAACAGGGTTGAGGAAATGTCAAACTGGTTTCAACTGGCTGCCTCTGTCTTAGAAATAAAACATTCATTTACCCTAATTTCTGCCTCATTCAGACTCCATTCAAGTCGGTAACATTACTTCCTGAAATGACCTAAATAAATACATTGGCACATTCATTAGTAATCCCTCTCAATCATCGTTTCCTTCCATTCGTCAGTGTGTGCCATTCGTAGTGAAGATGCCCCCCCCCCCGTTTTTCTATTCATCTTCTGTTTTGGACTGATTTTTGACTGTGCAGGCCGTCCGTGCAGTGAGGAGTTTGTAACTCCAGTTAGTCAGAGCATCTCACAGCTGATTGGGTGGAAGCAACACGTACTAAGGTCCACAAGATGAGCCAGTGATCTGTTTGGTTATATTTCTCTCTGAAAGCTTCACACGGAGTACTCTGCTTGACTATTTTACTTTTTTTTTTCTCTCCATTAAATCTTCCTTCTGTAATGTGTTTCAATGTCAGCTCTATTGACAAGCCTCTCCTGTGCTATCTATGACCAGAGGGAAGGGGGGAGAGTTGGAATCGTGCTGTGTGTAAACAGAGCAAGAAGAAAGTTACTTTACCAACAGCATTGCATAAAGTATGTATTTCTCTAGGACCACAAGCTATGGTTATGTTTATGAGAAAAAAAAATATATAAAAAATTCTTAGGATTTGGCAAAACTTCAAATACTCAGAACTCGGGCTACATGCTCCCCCAGGGCCACATCATCAGCAAGCATGGGGTTGCTTTCCATTGATACACAGCTCAATGTGAGGTTGGACCCGACCTCCCACACACTCCTGTCAGCGCTCACCTCCTGCCTGGAGGAGATAGATGTATGGATGACTTAGAACTTTCTCCAGCTAAACAGCACAAAAACTGAAGCTCATTTAGTTGTCACCCCCATCAGTTCCCCCATCAACTGTATTTCTTTTTCCCTCTGTAAAAAATCTGGGGGACAAACTTGACCCCCATCTATCATTTAATAGACACATCCACCACCTCTGCAAAGCTGCATTTCTCCATCTCAGAAACATCACCAAACTCCCTCCCTCTCTCCGTGATTCTGAGAAGCTGGTCCATGCCTTTGTCTCCTCCAGGCTGGATTACGGTAATGCGCTCCTCATCGGGATCCCTGGCAAGAGCCTCCAAAAGCTCCAATACATCCAAAACAGTGCTGCCAGGATGCAGAAATTTCAGCACATCACCCCAATCCTCTGGACACTTCACTGGCTCCCCATCCACCTCCATGTTGAATACAAACGTTTACTCACCCACCAATGTATCCATGGAAATGTCCCACAATATCTGAAAGAATTCCTCACACCACAGTTCACCACAAGACTTCTCTGGTCCATACAAACTCACCCCGCATACCTGAGGGAGCCATAAAACTGTAGACCACTTCAAAAAGAAACTGAAAACTTTTTTGTTCAGGAAGGCTTACTAAAGGGAATGCAACTGTCTTTTAATGTATATTCTTGCAATGTATATTCTATTGTATGTATATGTGTTTTAATCTGTTTGTGTAGCACTTTGAGATTTTTCTTAAATGTAAAGTGCTTTGTAACTAAAATAAATTATTATTATTATTTATGAGATACTTTATGAATTGAAAACAGATTAATTCCCCATTTAACAGAAAGATCAAATTAAATGAACTAAAAAAAGGTAATGTTTTCTTTTGCAAAACCTGATTTATTATTGTGTGGGAATCTTCCTAGTGTTTTATGCCAAACTTGTGAAAAAAAGCTTTGATTTTCCAGCATTGAAACTTGAAAACAGATCACTTACAGATCAGTTATTTTATCCATGCTCAATACAATGGATACAAAACTCAAAAGAAGTCATATCAGTCAATTTTATGAGGAAAATGATGAAAAAACGGTTTAGTAAGGATTGTATGTGTTTTTATACTGGCAAGTTTAGTACAAATATGACTTTTCCATGAGGCTCAATTGAGAACAGACCTGCTACATTACATTTGTGATTTGTAAATGATGTGGTCAGTATTCTCTCCTCGATTGTGTTGCATTCATCTTTAGAGATTTACCATCAGGGTGACTGAGCTGGCTGGCATTTATTAATGCCCCACTCACTCCATTACTCCCTCTATTGTGTAGCAAAAGGTAGCAGAAAGGGTAATTGGCAAGGCAAGCATTGAATGGAGGGAAATGAGAGAGGAGGATTAAGAAGAAAGAATTGATGGACTGTCGCTTAGATGCATTCACAGACACCATCTTTGTGACGGCATTCAAAGGTCCTGTCAGATCAATAATTGGGAATCTGTGAGAGGAAAAAATTAAGCAGCTTTCTGAAAATGTCTTGATCTTTTATGTCACGTTTCTGGGGTCACATGAACCTTCAAATACAGTTTGAACAGTGTGATTCATCTGCACTGGCTGACATTTACCTATTGACATAAACATTTGATAATTTACATAACACATGCCCATGAACTATTCTTGCAAGTGTAGTTCTGACTCAACTCTTAGTCTTTTTAGGCTTACGGTGCGATCCAGTTACCTTGGAACTTGGAGGTCAGAACTGGGAGTGAGCGAAGTTGGAAAACTTCCAAACACATGTGCACTCTGCGTGATAACAACTTTAACTGGTATTTAGCACATACAAACCGCATAGAAACATGAAATGTGCAAAAAAATGAATGCTACTATGTGTATGACTAACATAATAAGAAACAAATACACAGTTCTTTCAACTGATTTGTAAATTCAGGGTTGGTGAGGTTACTCTGACTACCTGAGTTAGAATTCCGACTTGCGGGGCCGTTCAAACTGAACTTTCCTACTAGGAACTTCTGAGTACAACAGGAACGCATCAGAAGCAGAGGTGGCTGCTTAAAAAAAAAAAAATCACTTCAGAATACATTTTACTCTTACTCAGTTACATTTGGTTAGATATTGAAGAATATGAATACAAAAGTAAAAAAAAAAAATCAATTAAATAATAAAAAAAAACCCAAGGCGTGAGTGGGCCACTCACATCCCCCTCTCTGTCCTCTTGAATAAATTTACAAAATGAATAGACTAAGCAGACGAATAAGCAGCACTGAACCAAATAAGCAACAAAATAAGCAAAAACTTTGCTAATAAACAAGTAAATTCAGAAAATTTTCTGCATCATCAAAAACTGAGCAAAAACATCATGAATAAAAGTGAATAATAACAACAGTATAAATAAGTTTAAAAAATAAACAAAATAACCAACAAGACTGAACATAAATTAAAAAATAAGCAAAAAAAAAATCAAAACAATCAAAATGCTACAATTATTGTTTGAATGCTATATATTCAATTCAATTTTATTTGTATAGCACCAATCATAATCACTGATGATCTCTAGGTGCTCCACAATTTGAGGCTGAGACCTCATGACGACACAGACAGGCAATCATTCACGTTCACAACTATGGACAATTTAGAGTAGCCAATTCACCTAGTACCGTATTTTCCGGGTTATATGTCGCTCTGGAATGTTAGTCGCAGGAGCCAAAAAATGCATAATGAACATCTATAAGTCAGTCTGGAGAACATGTCACATTGTTCGGGGAACAAATACGGGTGGCCGGGCGGCTGCGCACTTGACACCAGAAGCGAGACTTTGCGGCTCGCCTCACCGGGTAAGTGACGGCGCCGACACATTCGGTGTTAAACTGATGGCACGTATGGTTGTTACCAGTAATGTCTACATGTTAAATTGTCAGTGATACAGATGCGGCAGATGCAGGTTCACAAGCCTACAGTGACGTCTAGCGGCTGTCAGTGTGACAAACAACGAACACTCAAAAACAATGGTATATATGTCGCTGCGGTGTATTTGTCACTCCCCTAGTCAGACTATGGAAAAAAATGCAATGTGTAATCCAGAACATGTTTTTGGTTGTGGGAGGAAGCCAGAGTAGCCACGCAGACACGGGGAGAACATGGAAACTTGACGCAGAAAGGCCCTGCCGCCTGGCGTTGGACCTTCTAGCTGTGAGGCACGGGTGCTACCCACTGCACCACCATGTCGTATATGAAGCCGTAATAAATTTCATGCTACCTGAGTAGTATTTTATGAGGTACTCTTATTTTTCTTAAAGTACTTGTGTTGATAAGTACTTCCACTTCTACTTGAGTCACTAACATTAGACAGTAATGGCACTTTTACTTGAGTACTATTTCTGTTTACTCTGCCCACCTCCGACCAGCAGTGACAAGAGGGTCAGGGGGAGGAGTTAAAATGGAAATACAAAAAAAAAAAAGCAGGAATAATCATAATTTAAAAAATGAATGGATGACTGACTCATCTGAACCAATAGTAAGCTTTACAATAATTCTGCATGCACATAGCAAATTGGGTCATCCCCAAAATATAATCATCTGTCCCTTAGGTCATTTCTGCCTTTGCTTGAAAACTTCATCAGAAGTCCATTCATTACTTTTTTTCATCTAGCTGCTACCAGACAAATCCACACCAGTAAACACATTAACCTCACTGGCACAAGTTAACAAGTTCTCTTTTGCATGGCTTTAGCCAGTTTAATACCACAAGGTGCTTCCTCATGTTCACCAAAAGCAACAGAGGCTGAAAGAACTTCCCAGAGAACTTTTACCCAGTTTCAGAATGACAGTTCCCTGGTACCGTATATCTGCTTTGCTGGAACAGTGCTAACAAAGTGTGAAGATAGACCTGGCTATGCTAGACGACTGCAGATCTGTAGACTCTTAAAAGAGACAGAATTTGCAGCACGATAAGGAGTAGAGTAACCCTTATGTTAATGGCTGACCACTTTGCTTGCATTGTCATCACTATATCTAAATTGTGGCTGTGTGGTTAAACATAAAACTGCTTCATCGCACTCCAGTCATGTAAAAGGAAAACAAACACACATAAATGTCTCCAACTGTCTGCCGTCTGTGCTTATATGCACTACAAGAAAGTTTCATTCCAGCATGGTGTAAAAGATGTTTAACTATTAATTAACATTTTTGCTGTATTTTCCTATTTCTGCAGACATTTTCTGTATGAAAGCAAGCCCTCATATCATAATACTTTATTCTGAAACAAGTGCTGCCAGGGTCTGAGCAGAAAATGCACATCAGCAGCTGGTGTAGAACAAGATTGTTGATTCTGGCAGGAAATAAGTCAAATGTTTAAAGGAAAGATGTACTAGTTGGCTCTGTTCTAACATCATTGCCAGATTTGTTACTTATGATTGTATTATAAAAAGATTGTTGTTAGTATGTCAGCTTTTTCAAATTAATTATATTAAAAGAGAATGACTTAAAGATGCTTTGGAATGAAATACAGTTTGGTTTCAGCATACCTGTTTTGCTTGAAATGATGTTGACGCAAATGTATTATTTGAAGAAGTCAAAGTTAAAACTAAAAAAAAAACAAACAACTCAAAATATCACAAACAAGTTTTACTTTAGGGAGAAGTGGAAGGGTACATACGGAATGAAAACATACTTGGCAAATAATTATGGGTGTCTACACTTGTGGGCCAATAAGCTGATCGACTAAGATTTTGTGTTACAGTAAATGGAAACTTCAGTGAAGTGTATAAGAAGTGCAGAAAAACACTTTAAACACGGGCTTTAACAAACTTCAAAGGACTATGAAACCACTCTGTGTGTAATCCAGATCAGTGGCGCAGTTCAGAAGGTAAAAGCTGAAGCTACTGTATGTCTCTGACAGACCTCTTAAAGCTCTCATCTCTTCAGCCAGCTCAGACATATTGCATAAAAATATTATAATAAAGCAACTTTGAACTTCCAGTACTGGACAATACTGGATGGAAACATGCATAAATTTGCAATCATAGACTCTATATGTCAATGGACATAGTGACTGTGATGTCACCCGTTTGTTTCTGAATGGCCGTTTTGAGACCAGTTGGGCTGCCACTTCCTGGATGAAACAAAAACAGGATTTAACCATATTTGGACAAATGGCAGCGGGGC
The DNA here is from genome assembly GCA_029823295.1 of Pseudamia nigra. Classification (NCBI taxonomy): domain Eukaryota; kingdom Metazoa; phylum Chordata; class Actinopteri; order Kurtiformes; family Apogonidae; genus Pseudamia; species Pseudamia nigra. The sequence goes on from JAQQAE010014437.1 coordinate 9,662, forward strand.
TACCTGCCATGCTAGCTGCAAGCTTACTGATGCAGTAAAACTTCACCAAGCATTGTCAAACAAAGTCATATTACGGTGTTGTTAGTGTAAACACTTACTCACAACTGAAGTCAAACATATCTCAGGTAAAACTATGTTCTATTGAATAAATAGAAGATACAAAGATCTTGGTGCTACTCTGCTGGCTAGTCGAGTTACCATGGAAACCTGTCAATCAAACCTTAGCACAGCAGTGATTTGTCAGATTATTTGCTGTAATGTCTTAATAAGAGCAAATAATAACGGTGATCTGGTGCACCTTTAACCACCAGATCACTTGTTAGAGGCTCCAAATTAAAGTATTTGAGACCATGATGATTCATGACAAATATGTATTCACTTAGTGTTTTCAGAGAGAACTCCAATATACTGTAACTCTATGGGAGTCATTCCCTCCTGGAGCTCAGTGATTGGTGCTCAACAACAGCTGATGCCTGTCTTTAAGTTAGGCCTCGCTGAACAGCCTGGGTCATTGCCCATTGTTTGCAATCCATTTTGAAAATTCAGGACAATTTGCAACACACGATCACATCTGTTATTATCTGTTATTGTCTGTCAACCCAATTTAACATACAGTAAATTCATAAATGGACATGGATGGACGGACAGATAGCCTAACTCATGTGATACTGCTGGAAAATGAAAACCTTTCAGCGGTCTTTTCTGTTGTTGCTGGAAACTTACCAACCTCTGCAGCCATCACAGTGATGTTGTGCCATGCCGTCTCCTCCCGGTCCAGGACCTGACTGGTCCTGATGATACCGCTGTTCACCCCGATGGTGAAATACAGAGGCCTGCCCTCCTCGTTCTCTATGAAGTACCTGTGAAGCACAATAATATGGACTTTAAAGACACACTGACAGTTTTTTTATTGGGATCCAGTGGTATCATACTAGTACAGTATTACGCACGTAGTTACTATAGCCTTCCACTTGTTGATGTGAACTTGATGATGGTTTTATAGAGACATATGTTTCAAATGTACAATGATAAACCTGTGATCACACTGTATTTGTAGTCATATGTCATTGATAGGCCTGATGGAGTGCTAAGGTACTTACAAACTTTGAAGTGTTGGACGGTTTCCGTCTCCAAAAAGTTCAATTTGACCAAATTATAACAACATTTTTTGATACATTTTTAGCTTCGGAGGCTTAGGTTAATTGGCATAAATTCAGCATGGCATAAATGTGAATGTAAGCATTAATGACAATTGTTTTCTTCCGATCCTATCTTGTTCATCAAATCTGAGACTGACAAACCTCCTCCTAACTCAGTTGAACTGTAATGAATCACTGAGACAGAGCTATTACATTCACAGTTCTGTTACATATAGTGTAAAGGTAATTTATGGAAAACAGGGTTATAGTAATTACATCCTGCAAAAAATAGGAACAGTGAATCAAACCAATGAAGTTAAAATGCATGGCATTGAGCTCAGGGGTATTTTTAATCAAAATAATTAAGAGCTAGTAAGCTTTTTACCAGTATTGCTGTTGATTGACCTATTTAAGAGCTCAGCCTTCTTGACAAAAGCAGTTTGGGAAAGTAACCCAGCCTTCACAGGTATATAATTATTGTAAAAAAATGCATTAAGAAGTAGAATTACGCATAGAGAGCTCTACAAAAGCACAAAAACCAATATTCAATTCTTCCACAACAAACAAGTCCTGACTGTCCTATTTTTCATTTAGTCGCACTGGTTGATTTAACTGGCAACAAGAGGAGGTAAATACTCAAATATTTTTACTAGACTATGTGTACTTAAGTAGTTTTTTCCCATAAAATGTAGTTGCAAGTGTAATTGTTTTGCAGAATAATTGTTATTCTTCATAGAAGTAAAAACAGGTGGAAATTAAAACAATAATAATAAAAATCAATTAAATAAAAGAACTGAGCAAAATATCAAACAACTTAGCAAAATGAATAAACTATGCAACAAAATGAGCAAAAATCTACAAAAATAATCACACAAGGTGACAAAATAATCTGGAAAATTAACAAAGCTGAACAATGCAGTAAATTGTAAAATGATCATAATCAGCAATAAAATGAGCAAAACAAAAGAAAGTAATCAAGTAAGTTAACACAAAACAGTATGAACAAAAGTGATCAAATAGATATGAATGTAAAATAAGCAATACAAGTAATAAATATGAACATATTAAGGAACAACATCGGGAAAAAAAAGTAAAAGAAAGTACCAAAATTAGCAACAAAAATCAAGTTACCAACAACATCACCTCCAAAATATGTATAAAAAACATGAAACAAAAATTACCTAAATACATGTTTAACTGCGAGTGGTACTTGAGTACTTCTACTTGTACTTGAGTCTGGCCCCCCCCACTTCCGATCCCTCCTGGTCTCCCTCCAACACAATCATACACTCCTCACGCTGCCTCAGCTCCACACCTGCTTCATTTGCATACACCTACAATATTTATAGCTTCTGTCTATAGTTTATATTTACTGTATTTATTTATTGCAAATCCATCCATATAATTATGTTAAATGGTACTCAACATCTATATAATCTGTTCATGACACATTATGTAAATTACTGTAAAAATTATGTCCATAATGCTGCTATAGTTGTACATATATTTACTACAATCTACACTCAACAAAAATATAAACGCAACACTTTTGTTTTTGATCCCATTTTTCATGAGATGGACTCAAAGATCT
>JAQQAE010014438.1:0-12391 GCA_029823295.1 Pseudamia nigra
TTTGCTCATGAGGAGTGGAACAAAATACCCACTGAGAGGTGCAGAAGTCTCATTGAAAGTTACAGAAATCATTTGATCGCAGTGATTGCCTCAAGAGGTTGTGCAACAAATTATTAAATTAATGGTACCATCATTTTGGTTGAGGCCTGTTTTTTGAGTTTGTTTTTTAAAATAATTCTGTTGAACTACAATTCAAAAGCAATGTCTGATTTTCACTGGTTAATTTTCCATACTTTTTTTTATTTATTAATACTTTTGTCAGATTCAAGTTATTTCTGTGGCCATTGTGAGTTTTTCTGTCATTTACAGTGGGTACCAACAATTTTATCCATGTCTCTACACATCAAACAAAAACAAGGCATCAAGGTTTTTACACTCACTGACAGTTTATCCGATTCTGAACAAACAGAAAAACACCTCAACGCAAACATCTTGCAACTTTTTTTTGTTACCATCAAGGCCCATCACAATGAAAAAGCATTCAAAATGAGGCTTTTTGTGGTCAGCCTTTCCATCATGTGGAGTTAAAGATGCTGCTTTCACTCATTTGTCTTAAAAGTAAAATATGCAGCTTTTATTCCTAAAATCAATTAAATACACATGCAGACTCATCCATGAATAATCCTCGCCGTCTTCACTTTTGTCCATGGTCAGTGTGTGATGGTGAATCCATCTGCACAGACCCCCACTCTGCCCTGATTTAGACTTTTCTCTTGTTTTGATTTTTGTCTGCACTGGGTCATTCATGCAGTGAAAAGAGCATTTGCATCTCCAGCCAGTCGCAGCATTCTTTTTTATATCCCCAGTCTATCAGATTGTCACATGGCTCAATGGGGCAGAAGCCACTCGGACTTGGGTTCACAATACAAAGCCTGAGGCAATCTGTTTGGGTTATATTTCTGTCTGGAACCCTCCTGTGGAGTTTTGTGATGGTGTGGGTGAGGTTATGTGGCTATGGAGTGAACACACTTCAAAAAACACCTGACAATCACCATCTGTCCATGTTACACCTTTTTCCCAAACATTGCATCTCTTCCATTATATGTTCTAATGATGACTCTCATCAAGCCTCTTTCATGCTGACTGTGAGTTTGGGGGAGGGGGGGCAAGTTTAAATAACTCTGTTTGGAAACAGCATGAAAAAATTTGCAGACTTTATTGTTAAGTTCATGTAAACTGGTAAAACTGACTCAAACCAAAACTGTCCATATTATTGAAATGATACAGCATAATGAGGAGGAGAGTCATCTCAGTGACTCAGTAAAACCTGGTACGTCTTCTGTCGTCATTAGCATACCCTCTGATCGACAACTGCAGGAAAACTGCATTTTGTTCAGTAAACAGAAGCAGGAGGCAGAGCTTGATCCAGACCTGTCAATCAAAGCTTTCTATTCACCATGATGTGTGATGTAAAGATGGGGCAGATCACTGACTAGAGGACCGTCGCCACCAGAGGATCTGTGAGAGCCACACAGAGTGCCCCCAGTGGACCACAGCAGTACTACAAAAATGATGTCTGTATTTGAATCATTGACTGACTCACCAATGGACTTGGCCACATCATCCAGTTTGTCCTGAGATCGACTGATGAGCATCACAGAGAATCCTCGCCGAGCCAACTGAAAAAAATAAATAAATAAAAAATAAAACACACACAAACAATGAACATGAAGAACAAACCATATGCTACGACAGAGGTGGTAGCACTCATGTACAATTAATACTCTGTTACATGTACTTGAGGAGCTTTTTAAATATATGTACTTCTGAAAGTTGTTTTACCGAATACTTTACTCCTAGTTACACTTGTGATGAAAATAGTGTACTTGTACACACCTCAATGAGTAGGAGTCATTTTTACACTGACAGTTGTTACAAACATTTGTCGACAAAGGAACAAAATAATCAAGTAAATTAACAAAATAACAAACAAAATTAGCAAAAATGAACATAATGATATAAATTAACAAAAAAAAAAATCAATATAACCAAAAACATTGGACAAGACAACACAAAATAAGCACCAATGAGCAAAAATGACCTAAATGTGAAAAAAAATTTACAAAATGAGCAAAGTTACAAGAAAACATAACAATAAAGTGAGTAAATATGAACAAGAAAGTGAATGAACAAACTAAGCAACAAAATGACTAAAAGAACCTAAAAATTAATAACAAAAAGTAATACAACTGACAATATTAAAAAAACAAGCAACATAATGAGCAAAAATGACCAAAATAACAAAACAAAATGGACACCAAAAAAAATGAAAAAACAAAATGAAAAAGTTGCAAAATAATTAAGTTAATTTTCCTTTTTAAGCAATATGTATTATAAAGTTATTCACTACTAGTCTTCAGGTCTTGGCCTCGAATTGTGAAGCGCCTAGAGATAATCGGCGATTATGATTGGCGCTATACAAATTGAATTGAACCACTTGAGTAGTTTGTTTATGAGATACTTTTTGTACTCCTGCTCCAGTACTTTTACTAGAGTTACAGTACTTTGACTTCAGTACCGTTTGTGTGTACGCCACCCATCACCGTGCTAAGTTATATGCAATAAATGCCTCTGTGTTAACGTGCCCCAGAATTCAGGTGTGGTCTCGGTCCAGGATCAGACAGGCGAGGGATGTGTCTAGCACCTGGAACAGGTCTAAATGTCTGGATGGAAATAAATCAGATTCCAAACTCACCTCCTCAGCATAGGACTTTCCAATTCCATCTGTGGCTCCAGTCACAACTGGAAAAAAGAGGAGGACATGAGAGCAGGTTCAGTTTGGTCAGGATCATCACGTCCAACCTTTCAGAATCCTTCCTGTTCTCCATTAAAATTTTCTTTACATTTCTTTGTTTCCTGCAAGTTTTACTCCCAGTGAGTTTTCATGATGTATTGCAATTCAGTTCCCAAATTCACTGGTACACTTGTTCACAAGTTCGGCCAGTGATCTCCATCCCTTGTCCTTAAGAACAACCTTCTGTCTGTTCTGCATTGGACGCCATTGACCTGTTTTGAGACCTTTTTGGAAGACATCCTGTAGTCTGCACCAGTTTAAATTTGTTTAATAAGCCAGATGTTTATTTGTTGTTGGGTCATTGAGGTCAAACTAATTACTCACCATTGTCACTACAGAGGCATGAACAGGAAACAAATGATACTCAATTGAAAGTATTGCTACCTTCAGCAAAAATATAAAGCAGAAAAATGAAGAACAAAAACAAATATTTTAAAAAAGAAGCACAATGAATAAAAATATTATAAATTGACAAAAAAGTGAGTATAGTCCTGCAGTGACCTGGCGACTCATCTAGGATGTACCCTACCTTTGCCCCAAGTCAGTTGGGATAGGCTCCAGCACCCCCCCAATCTCTCCTCTGTTCACCAACCCCAATCACCCCAGAACCCAGTTAAATCAAGGCTCATTTGTGAATTCAGCTTAAAATTACCCCAGGCTGATCTTTTTTTTGGAACGTGTCACTGACCATAAATTGAAGAATGTCTGTATTTTCACATTAAGAAATGTTTAAATATGTGGTGGCCATGCTGTTCACAATGAAATACAAACCAGGAGGACATTTTAACAGAGCTGCAGGATTTTTAATTTGCATCTTCTACCTGTCTGAAAGGTTTTGAAATGCTGGGTGTAAAAAACCCCAACATGTAGACATCCCATTTCATCTGCACCATGGATTAGACAGACAGAACCAGGGATTTATTTAAGATATGACTGAGATTGTGACATCCTGAACTCTGAAGCTGATTTTAATCTCTGCATGAGATGCGTTTTACCACACGTCTTCACGTCAGGTCGGACTGGTTCTGTCATTGCAGAAAAGACAGGTGAGGACACACCTGTGCTCTGTTCGGGTTAAAAAAAAAAAAGAATGTGGAGCCGAGAGGAAGGAGCAGATTTAATTTAATGGAGCAGGAAAAGAGTACAAGGCAAATAAATACACACACACACACACACAAACACCAATGAAAACAATGAAAAAAGACAAACAGGATAAATGATACAAAATGAAGAGGAGGAGAGGAGATTTAGTTGCAGAGACATGAGGAGGAGGACCTGAGAGCTAAAAATAGACCTAGAGCAAAGTGAGAGAATGGGATGAAGGAGAAACAACAGAATGAAGAGGAGGAGGGGAATCAGGAGGAGGACGATGAGGACGAAGAGCATACAGAACCCGAGCAGGATCCCAGAATTATTTTAAATGATCCCCTTGTTGAGAATGAAACACTCCACCACAGAAAAGCCTGAATGGAATTGGATCAAACCAAGTCAGAAGATGGGGGATGGGGAGGGGTTTCAGACAACACAAACCCACAACATATGACAAAACTAAAATATTGTTTTTAAAAAGAGGGGGGGGGGATTATAATAAAATAAGGGGAAAATGAACAAAAAAGGCCAATTAAAAATATTAGAAAACCAGCCAAAAAAATGCAACAAAAAGAGCAAAGGTGTCTGAAAATAAACCAAAGTCAAATATTCTATGAGATGTGAATTTCCTGGAGTAAAAGCCAGCTAAAGCTGCACTGACGCCACAATCACAAAGTGGAGACAATGAAGAAGGGGGGGAAAAAAAAAAAAAAAAAAAAAAAAAAACCTGACAGATGACGTCAATACACATTCCAGTCAGATATTCACCTGCACAGTCACATGACCACATTCACCTGTAGAGGCCACGTACCGACTAGACTGTGACCCATGAAGAATTTGAAACTCCTCAGCGTTCAGGTGAAACCACGCCAATGTTTCACCATCAGATAAACACCTGAACCTGAGGCGACGAGGAGTCACAGCAAACAGAATCAGGCTTTCAAGTGTCAAACGCTGATGGGGTTTAATTAGACGAGATGACGCGGACTGTAAATCACTGAACAAAAAACCTGGACTGTTAACGTCAAACTCACAGGGTTCAATGTGGAGACACATCAGTGTGTAACCCTCAGTTTAATTTGTTTTTATGCAAAGGGGCAGCAACCGGGGTTGTTCAATGAGGCCAATGCGGAAGTAACTTTATGTTGTAATCCCACCACTTAGCCACTGGGGAATCGATCGTCTGGCTCCAAGAAGCTTTTTCCCCATGGAGATGCATTGGACTTCTGTCTGAAAATACTAAGCGAATACATTTTTTTCATGGGTCATCATGGTCTAAAACATTTTATTTGGACCCTCTAATAAGTAATGTGATGGTCCATCTTTAACGTTTTGCTTCGTTATTAAGACATTACAGCAAATAACCCAACAAATCACTGCCGTGCTGTGGTTTGATTGACATGCTGCTATAGTAGCAGCTTGCTAGTGAATTTGGACCGATTCAGAGCTTCGTATCCATTTATTCAATATGTTCATAGTACCCACAGCTGCAGTCAAGTGCAAGTGTTTACACTAACACTGTAGTATGACTGACACTGCGTGGTGAAGTTTTACTGCACCAGTAAGCTGGCGGCTAATATTAGCTTCCCAAGAGTCCGCTGGCATGGATGTTTTGTAAGCAGTTTGTCCAAATATGGCTACATCCTGTTTTTGGCTCCAAGATACCATCCAGGAAGTGACAAGTCAACTGACCTCAAAACAGCCCTTCAGAAACCAATGGGTGACATCATGGTCACTTTGTCCAGTTATATATACAGTCTATGTTTTTATGCCAGTTTTTGACTCCAGTTTGTAAAAATCTGGACATATAGACTGCCAGTCAAAAAACACATGGAAGGCATTTCACTGGTGTGTCTTGTGTCATTTCTTGCCTTCTTAATGCGTTTTAGACCATCAGTCGTCTTGTGTAGAGGAAGGATGACTACAGAGTCAGACCTATTGGTGTCAGTATAACCACTGTAAAAGTCCATATAAAAAAGGAAAAGAAACAGTGATGTAAAGGGAAAATACAGTCCATCTTTACGTGGACAACAGCAAAATAAGCCAGAAAAATGACCAAAATAGTAAATTAACTGAATGAAAACTGAACATATAAAAAACACCCATTTCTGTGGCAGGGTTCAGAACCACAGAAATGGGTGAACCCTTCATGAACCACATGACACATGATGTACAATACATTTTAGCAGGCAACATGTTAAAAACCAGTTGAATTATTTTGTTTAATTCATTCACTTTGTTGAATTTTCTGCTCACTTTTTTGATTTTTAACACATTAAGAAATTTAGTTCAGTGTTGTGGGACTCATTCTTCTTATTTTTCCTTCATTTTCTGTGCTTTTGTTGATTTACCCTGCACTACAATAACTGTACAAATCCATATTACAACTAGAAACACTCAGTTTAGTAAAGAGAAAAGACAGTCCATTACTTCACAAAATAAAGCTCAGTCAATGTGAAAAATCTCAACTTTAAAATGTGTCCAAGTGCAGTCGATGAGACAATCAAACACTATGATGATGTCCCTTATGGAGGACCATCCCAGGAAATGAAGGCCAAGAGGAAATTTAGTAGAATTACCAGACATTTCTCACTTAATAATAGAAAAGCATAATGTCTACAGTTTGTTAAATTAATACATGACATTTTGCTGTATTACACACTTTAAAATGTAAGATTACAACATGCATAAGAATAAAGATGCAACTTATTGTGTTCATTTTGATGTAATTTTGGGAACGACAGCATCTGCATAGTAAAAATACATGCCCAGAGTCGCAGTATAAATGTGGGGGTATTCCAGAAAGCGGGTTATGTGTAAAACACCCAGTATGTTCACCCTGAGATTAAGGAAACACTGCGTTTTCTGTTCCAGAGAGACAGCCAAGTCAAACCCTGAGTGTCACTGTGGGAACTTAGTCCATGAATATAACCTGCTCGCTGGTAGGTTTTCTGTAAGAAACCCCGAATTTCTACCCGTCTCCTCCCACCTGAAGTATGCTGTCACATGGGTTGCCAAGATTAACACAATCCCATAGATCGGGGTGTCAAATTCATGCCATGGAGGCCGAGACCCTGCAGGTTCTCTCCAACCAGTTACTAAAGCAGGTGATTGCACTGATCAGCACTCCTTCAAATTGAGGGGAGGAGCTAATCAGTGAAATCACCTGCTTTAGTGACTGGTTGGAGGGTCTCGGCCTCCGTGGCACGAGTTTGACACCTGTGCCATAGATTAAAAGTACAGTTGATGCGTAATGCCTTTGTCCTCAGGAGAGGATTTTCAGACCTCGCTGACCACTGACTGATTTGATCCTTCTCATCTAGGAAGTGGTCAAATAAATTTGCCTGAAAGTGTTAAAGATCAATAAAGTAATTTAGTAAAAAATGTTTGATAAAGTTCTTTCAATTTAGTTCTATATGTTAAAAACAGCATTTGTTGGGGATTTAAATTACCAAATGACTGAACAGCCACTGAATATTTACTTTATTAGCCAATGTCAAATAGAAATAATCTATGTACAATCATTGCCAATAAAAATAAAAAGCCTCCACTTCTGGAATTATGTTTTTGTACTTCATCTTCAGCTGCCTACATGTCATTTCCTCAGTAGGGCTGCAACTATCACTTTTATTAAATCTACAAATATTTAAAAGCCACATGCATCAGTTTTAATAAAAAAAAGTTCAACATTAAGTCAGTGGACTAGTGTATTCCAATTTATGTGCCGTCTGGGGCAGTAATTTTCTCCCATGCTGCTTCCCTCTCCTTAAGCAGCAACAGTGTTCCTTATTTATGGTATACCTTTTTATATTCCCCATACAGCAGTGTACAGTACGTTTTTCTCCATAGTTGCCAGCATGAATCCAGGTATCGGGGTTCCAGTGATTATGTTTATCATCATCATTTTCCGTATTTTGTGATTATATTAGTCGTCGATTTTGTGTGATATTTTATTCATTTTCATCAAGTTGTCATTTTAGTCCTTTGTGATTTTTAGTGTCCATTATTGTATTTATGCTGTGAATTATTTTGTTCAGTTACATCCTCATTGTGTTCATAATGTTGCTTATTATTGCTCATTTAAATGATTTAATACAATTTTTGTTCATATTTGTTCGTTTTATTGATTTTTGTTAAGGCATTTTTTCTGAATATTTAATTTCTTTAGTTATATTTTGTTCATTATTTTTACCTCTTCCTTGGTTTGATCATTTACTTGATTACATTGTTCTCCACTTTTTCTTCATTATCTAGTTCATTTTTCTTTACCAACATGCGTCACTTCCATCATTGTACAACGAGTCACAGGAGAGGAGCCAAGGAGCAGCATGTTGCCCCTCTCCCCAATTGTAATCAATGGTGGTGTTGATGGGATGCAGCCTCTGCTTTGTCCTTAGGGGGTCGCTGATGCTCTGCTGCTGCTGTTTACAGCTGCACATCACGTCCAGACCCCCGCCCCCTCCCCCCTCCGCTGCCTGTTCACTATTCAGTCTAAAAAAAGCAGCAGGACGAGTAAAAATAGCAGCAGCTTCTGCAACGACGAGTCTGAGGAAAGCACCGGAATATCAACGAGATCCGCAGCATCCAGGATCAGCATCAGGACCACCGCAGAAACAGACCCCCACCCCAGATGAACACAACAGAAACACTGAGCGCGACTGGAAACGGAGGCACAGTGTAGACCCAAACCAGAGCGACGCTGCTAGAAGCGCTGTCAGAATCATAATTTGTGCGTAAAACTCCCCGGTAACACGTCACATCACGGTTTTATCCCAATTTAAAGGCTGGGGTCTGGTCCGAGCCCAGGAAGAGGAAAGCACAAGATTATTTGTGGGTTTAAATTATTCGTGATAAAAGACATAAAAGATGCAGGAATACAGATTGGGGGGCTGAGATAGAAACAGCGGCAGCTATTTTTGGTCCAGAGCTAAAACCGTCCCGAGTCACGTGATCAGTGATTTCATTGAGACGAGCTGAGGCTGAAAAAAGGACCAGAACCAGAACAGACTGCGGCATGTGGGCTTTACTGCAGGGGGAGTTCAGGGGTCGGCAACCTGTACAATATAAACAGCCGTTTTTAGTCAAACTAAAAATACATGCGTGGAGAGCTGCAGAAAAAAAAATTAAACACTCTATGAAGCACATGGCATAAAGCACATTTTAGCTGCAACATATTACAAATGTATTATTACTTTATTATTTTGGTCATTTGTGTTGATTTTGTTCATCAACTTCATTTTTATTCATTTTGTAGATCATTTTCATTTTTGTTCATTTAATTATTCATTTTGTAAGTCATTGTTCGTTTTATTGAGTATTTTGATCATTTTTGTTCATTTTGTGGAATACTTTATTCCGTATTCTGTTTATTTTTGTTCAGCTTGTCTGTTTTTTGACTAGTTTGTTTATTTTATCATTTTGGTGATTTTAGTGAATTTTTGTTCTGCATCTCCATTATTTTGTTCATGCTGTGGGATTTTTTCTCCCCCCAGTTTTGTCTTAATCTTGATCATATTTTACTTGATTTTTGTTCATGTTCTTGGTTCTGGTCATTTACTTGATTTTGTTAGTTCTGTGGACTTTCAAAGCTTTTAAACATTTCCCTTTAATCTTTCTTCATCATCCAGTTCATTTTTGATTCATTATGTGTTACAGCCATCAGGAGCCACTGGAGAGGGGCTAAAGATCCACAGGTTGCAGACCCCTGGGTTAGCTGCTCTTTTACTCTGACATCGTAATGTCGTGCACCCTTCCGGTGGTCCCCTCACAGAACCCCAACCTGGTTCTATTCTTTTCAGCTGCTGCATCTAATGCCACCTTTTTTTGGAGTGTCTGTTACCGTCTGATGAGGTCTGTTCCCTCCCTCACAGTCAACAAGAACCTGTCCTTAATGATGTCTTTGGTTTCCAGTTGTCAGAGGGACACCTCCAGCTGAGGACAGATGATACAGTAACGTGACATAAAACCATGCAGATCTCAGATTGGTCGATTCATAATCATCCTCGCGTCAGTACAGACAGCCTAAGCCCTGCCCACTGCCTTTAAAAAATATTCCATTCCAGTCAGTGCAGAGCAGCACATCATTTACTGAACTGACTGAATTCTGCCTTATTTACTTGTTTGTTCATTTGAAAGATCATGTCACAAGTTGAAAGAGGAGCCGAAATATGAAGAGACTGAAATCACATCTGAAAAGCCAAACAGTTTCACCTGGTTCTTGTAAGATCAAGTATTAACCCTTATGTGGTATTCAGGCCAAATTTATCCATTTCAAATTTTACAATTAGAAAAAGTGAGAGTGTGGTGCTCCCAGGAAAGACTTGTGGTGGGTGTAGTGGGGATTGAGGATAAATCCACCTTTTAACATCCTCAAAATGTGAAGCTAATGCAGGTGTGTTCATGTCACGCTGCAGACACTCGTCAGCAGATTTAAACAGGCTGAAGACCATGAAGAAATCACAACATGTCCTGTTAGTCTGTTTATTTGTATGTTATTTAGTTAATTTCTGTTTGTTTTGCTTATTATTCATTTTGTTGATTATTTTGTTCATTTTGTCAATTATTGAGTATTTCTGTTCATTTTGTGGATATTTTGAGTCGTTTTATTCATTTCATGGATTATTTTGTGTACATCACTTCATGTTGTGAATTATTTGGTTCATTTCTGGTGATTTTGTGAATTATTTGGTTCATTTTGTGTATTATTTAGTGTATTTTTGTTCATTTTGTGGATTAGTGCATTTTTTGGACTATTTAGGCAACTTCTGCTCCTTTTGAGAATGATTTTGTCCATTTCTGTGGGTTATTTCAAGTATTCCTGTTTATTCAGTTAATTTCGTCTTGGTCGGAGGTGTTCGACTGAAACCTACATCTCCAGTTTCACTCATGACTTCATACATTCCTGTTCAGTCAACAAACGTGCCAACTGAACAAATGACGACATGAGAAAACGCCGAGTGAAATATGCAGAAGGTCCAGTCACTGAACCCGATGAACTGATGATGGTCTTAAAGGGTGAACACGTCACACACCTGGAAATAGTCAACATAAAATAACTCATGCTCTGAATACGTTCGAGAGGGAGAAAAAAAAAATTAACAAAATAAACAGAAAAAGGAAGAATGAAGCAAATAATGGCAACATGGTCAAAAAATTAACCAAATGGTCAAGACTGAAATGAGCAAAAGCAACAAAATACGTTAAAACGGACTGAATGTCTGTGATTCTGACTGTAAATGAGTCCACGTGTGGGAACATTCAAGATTTTAGTCTTTAAATGGAAACAAGAAGATGAAGAATCCATAAAAACTGAACTGAGGCAAAGGAAACTGTACAAAATACTCAAGGAAATGAAGAAAAGTGAACCAAATAATCCCCAAAATGAGCAGAAATGAAAGGCAAAAACACTGAAAACAAAACAAGCAATTAAAAAAAAGACACGAGCAAACAGGACATAAAAATGAGTAAAAATAAACAGAAAATAATCCACAAACTAAAATAAAGAAGTACCACAGAAAATAATGCAGAAAATGAACAAAAGAAAAAGAAATAGCCAAATAAATCAGGACATAAACAAAAATTAACAAGTTAATCCCCAAAAAGGAGCAGAAATAAAATGCAAAATAATCCAAAAAGTTAACCACATAATCCTCAAAAATCAGAGGCACATGAAAAAAAACCTCACAAAAATGAACAAAATAATCCACAAAAAATAATGAATACAAATGAGCCAAATAATTGTGAAATGAGCAACACTAACATTAAATCCACAAAATGAGGAGAAAAAAAAAAAAAAAAAAAGACCCACACAATGAGGACATAAACAAAAATGAACAATAATCCACAAAATGAGCAGAAATTAAAAAATATATACTAAAATGAGCAAAAATAATGAAGAGGGAAATCAAGAAGGTTAAACCCAGTGCTCAGAAGACAAAAAAACCGAATCAACATGAAGTCGCCAACAAAATGCTAAATGATTAAATGTCATTGCAGTGCTTTAGACCATTCAGTTCCTTAACCATGAAATGTTTGATTGTGAACATTTAATAATAATATTAATAATAATAATAATAATAATAATAATAATAATAATAATAAGTTTCTGAAATAAACCAGTGTTTCTCAAAAAAATGACTGATAAAAAAATAAAATGAATCTATGTGATGAATCCATCATTCCTGATTTAATGATCATTTGTCACGTCTTTCAACACTGATCTGACATTTATCTTGATGTTTTTTTTGGATCCAAACTGGACAGAGATGCATGAATGGGGGAGGATGGGTGGGGTGGGGTCTATTCCTTTGTTTTACCCACAATCCCCAGCTGCTGCACGTGTCTGAGAGTGTGTTGATCACATGACCCATGCTCGCCCACACACAGAGCTCACGCTTCATTCACGTACGTGTTTTTAACATGAATGAGTTGATTCATTCAATAAGAAAAAAAAAAAAAAAACACAGGAAAGATGAAAAATGTGACGGGGGTGGGGGAGCTGCCTGGCCT
>JAQQAE010014439.1:0-12390 GCA_029823295.1 Pseudamia nigra
ACACAGCCAGGACATCAGGAGACCGAGCAACCTAAAGACCTAGGTCAGAGGGAGGAAGCACAAAACTACAGGGAAGACGCAAGTTAGTATCACAGAGGATGTAGAGAGAAGGGAAGAAGGAGGGAGAGGGAGAAGAGGAGACAGAGAGAGAGGAAGGGGGAGGGTTTATAGATAGAGGTACAGGAAGAGTTAAAAGGGAGATTGAGAGGTTGAAAGCGAAGCTCAGTGTGTCATCGTCCCCCCGCAGCCTAGGACGATGCAGCAAAAAATAAGGAATGAGTTAGTGAAAATAAAATCAATAAAATTAAAAAGGTTAACAAAAATAGCAACAATTTGTCAACTTATTGACAAAATTAGCTTGTCAGTAAGTTTATAATTTGTCAACTTATTTTGACAAGTTATAAATTAACAAAATAATCAAAATCAACAAAAAATGATCAAAAATAATTATAGAAATAAACAAAAATGACCAAAATACCTCTTTTGCAGGAATGCTAGGTAGTAAACTCCATCTAATGAAGTTTATACTTGCTGGGATGAGAATCAGCACCTCCAAATCTGAGGGTGCTTTCATACCTACAGCATTTAGTCCGCTTAAAGCGGACCGGAGTCTGGAACACCTGCAAGTTCAGTTGGTTTGGGCTAGAGTTTGTTTTGGTTTGGACTAAAGAACAGCACCGAGACCACCGTCTGGAGGTGGTCTCGGGACGGTTCGGTACGCCTCCATCCGAACTCAAGTACGGTTCGCTGATGGTGAGAATGCTGACCGGCCCCGATTTGGTCCAGCTGTCTGTCATGTAGCACTTTTTGGTCTACGGAGGCTTCCGTAGCAAGTCAAGAAGCTAGTAAACTTCTCTACGTTAGAGTCTTTTGCTACGTCTTCTCCGTTCCAAAAAGAAGCACACAGTGTTTTCAACGTGAATACGATTTCCATGCTGGAACAACAGCAGTATTTGTGCTTTTTGCACAAACAAATGATGATAATAATAAATTGCCACAAAAACAAGTAAAATAGTACCATTCATTATTCTGAAATAAAGCTAAATCCGATATTTTTGTCTGGTGGATTTTTCCCTCTACAAATGCTGTGCCAATCAGCTCTCACTTACGTCACCCAAAACACAGAATTTTGTAAACAGTGCTGCCACATGAGTGGGGGGGTATACAACATTCATAGTGGTTGTTCGTTAGCAAAAATGCTGGTGTGAATGTGGACCGAACTAGTTGAGAATTGCAACATTGTAGCAACATGTGGACCCAATTGAACCACTGTACCGGACTAACAGGCGTGAAAGCACCATGAGACCATGGTCCTCAGCCAGAAAAGGGTGGAGTGCTCCCTCCGGGCCAGGGATGAGGTCCTGCCTCAAGTGGAGGAGTTCAAGTATCTTGTTCAAGAGTGAAGGAAGGATGGAGCGGGAGATTAACAGGTGGATCGGTGTGGCGTCTGCAGTGATGCAGACTCTGTATCGGTCTGTCATGGTGAAGAAGGAGCTGAATCAAAAGGCGAAGCTCTCAATTTACTGGTCGAGCTACGTTCCTACCCTCACCTATGGTCATGAGCTTCGGGTCATGACTGAAAGAACAAGATCCAGGATACAAGCAGCTGAAATGAGTTTCCTCTGCAGGGTGGCTGGGCTCTCCCTGAGAGATAGGGTGAGAAGCTCAGTCATCCGGGAGGGACTCAGAGTAGAGCTGCTGCTCCTCCGTGTCGAGATGAGCCAGATGCAGTGGCTTGGGCATCTGGTTCAGATGCCTTGTGGACTCCTGCCTGGGGAGGTGTTCTGGGCATGTCCCACTGGGAGGAGGCCCCGGGGAAGACCCAGGACACTCTGGGGGGACTGTGTCTCTTGGCTGGTCTGGGAATGCCTTGGGGTCCCCCCACATGAGCTGGATGAAGTAGCTGGGGAAAGAGAAGTCTGGTCTTCCCTGCTCAAGCTGCTGCCCCCGCGACCCGACCCCACGGAGAAGCTGGATGGATGGATGGATGGATGAATGGACAGATGCCATTTACTCTTTCTCAAGTACTTGTATTGATGAGTACGTTTACTCGAGTCATTATAAAGTAACATTACTTTTACTTGAGTACTGTTTCTTTTAACCCACTACTGCTCAGGAGTAATAAGAAAAAGGAAAAAGCAGTTACAGATTGTTCACATGTGCTTTAATAGATTAAGAGTCTTTGAAAATTACACTGGACAGTGTGATAAGGACGTTTACTTGACCACAGGCCTATGAGAACATCATCAAGTAGCGGAGGAGGCAGTAATACTGTGTGAGATTACTCATTACAAAAACTACACACATAGAAAGGCACAGCTTTAATTATTCCCTCACTGAACTACTGACACAAATGCACGCATGCATAGCAATGAAAGAGTGGATGAATCAGCATGCACAGTGCTATGTGGTAAGGTATCAGTGTAGGAATAACAATCAGTGAAGCAGCCTGGCAGCGTCTGCCTTCTTGTAGCATGACGTCCTTCTTACGTCAGAGCAGCCGAATGCACTCGCTGCGTGTTGGCAAACGGAGGTGATGTTTTGGATGAGAGCTAGAATAAACATAGCCTCTGCCATTGCTGTGAAAAGACCCATTTACTCCCACAAAGAACATTGCAATACGGCATTAAAACACTTTGCATTCTGAATGTGGATGTGATTATAGGAACATTTCATTTACACAATTTTTTTAAAAATAGTATCCATCTTCTTTATTTGTGTTTTTTTTATTATTTATGTAGCATTTTATGTATCTTAGCTATTAGGAGTATCTCCATTTACTGTAATGATTGATTGCTCAAATTTGTCCTGTTTGTCACATGGTACATTCAGAAAAAATAAACAGATTAACATCTGGGCATGCAGACAGTTGGACTTGTGTTTTTTGATGACATACTGTCTGCATACTACATACATGTTCGTCCTCCTTTAGTCTGCATCTTGCATTTATTTTATTTTAGTATGGTTTTCACACATTTCACACTACATTATTGTACACAGTAAGTCTACAATATTACTGTAATTCAAGGCTGCTCATACATTAAGGACTCTGGTAGATTAAATAAATAAATTCTACTCAAGCTCTGCGATGAACTGGTGTCTTATCCAGGGTGTACCCTGCCTTCACCCTAAGTCAGCTGGGATAGGCTCCAGCCACCCCCCCCCGACCCTTGTGAGGATTAAAGGGTAGAAAATGGTTGGATGGATGGAACTTCTACTCAACCCATAGAGTTAGATTAAAAATGTTTGTCTAATTCAGAACTTTTGAAAGATCCCACTATTCAACAAGGTAAAAAACATGTCAACCATTATATTCATAAAACATGTAATTATAATTTTCTGTATTTTTAAATGATATGAATGGTCTGTTGAATTGTTAAACAGTGTGATGTTGTTTTTCTTTTTTTCTTTGTTACATGTTTGTTACTACTGACCAGAGTCAAACTCTGTTGACTCCCCTTATCTATAGCAAAGATAAAGCAAACAAAGAGTGTTGTAAGAGTAAGGGATGCTAAGTGAGTGTTTTTAGTGATGCCATTAAAGCTTTAGTTACTAAAGATGGTGAATGTAGAAGCCACAACTCAGTTAGGTTTGCTGTTGTCATGTCTAACTGCACTGCTTGAGGCAATTCAAGAGGCGCCTTTGTAGCCATACATCCCACTATGCATTGTTCTCCAGGAGCTCCCCCAACCTCCTTGCGATTTGTAGACTTTCTGAGTGGCAGCATGGTTCTGTGCAGTGATTTGTCCCATGAGAGGGGCCCTGCCTCTGCTATTGCTACCGTCAGCATCTCAGCTACAACTGTGCATGGATTCAGGATACTGGCATTTGCTGAATTCAAGGTGGCATCTTTTCAATTAGAGCCCAGTGAAATACCTTTTCAGCCTCTCGAGTGGCCTGGCGAAGTACAGCCAAGGGGGCCCCAGCAGTATAATGATGCCTGGCACAATAGTACCACTGTTCTCCAACTCGTTCCCAGGAAACCGCACAACATGTGCCATTGTGCACTGTGCTTTGCTGCCCAACCACGTTGCCTGGCTTTAGCCAGAGACACCGAGGCCTGGCTGTGCAGTGAAGCTCACAGCAACATAGTTGAGGAGACAGGTTCAGAGGACTGCTACATGAAGACCAGAGTTTATTCTCTGCAGACTATGTTTGATGTGTTTAAAATAATATCACACAAAGCCACACTAACAAGGGCAAGCTGTGAAGCGGAAGAAGCCTGAGGGTATAAGGAGAGCTGAGTAGTTGCCAGGATGGAAGTACAGAAAACCTTCAGCATTATTGAATCCTCCTTAATAAAAGAGGAAACCAAGAGGAAAGTGACAAGCAGAAAAATGGAGGTACAGAGATGGCTAGAACTGGTTTGTTGCTGGTCTTAGCTGGTTCTTCTCTTTTTATCTCAATCTTAGGAGTTTAGTCATTTGTGTGCTAAGGCCTCTAAGGCCCCCGACTTGGTGTCTTTTATAGGCTCCTCTACTGTTTATGCAGTAGAGCAAAGGAGATCATTCAGGGCCAGCCAGATAGGGGGTTCGGTCAACAGCATCCAGGAGACATGTCACCAGGGCCTTTCTGGGATCTACATGCCAGCTGGTCAGCTAGGACACCACAACAGGATACCCAGGAAACAGTGGTCTGACGCAAAGCCCAGTGTGTCACAATTTACTGAATGCTGTGTTTCCTCTGTGTTTAGACCTGTCACTTGACATGTCAATTATTCATGGGATCTGCCAAAACATCTATTCATTATCAACTCTATAATTTAGTGGGAGTTGGTGCTTTTATAGCAATGTTAAGGGAAAGAGCCCAAAGGGTTTCCTTCAACAACCAAAAAGGAAACAAGAAAGTATTTATTCTTAATTCCTCCTGGCTGTGTGACAAGTTGTGACCACTCAGATGTGTTTTTGTTGTGTTATCTGTTCTCATCGTCAACACTCAGTATTACAACAACATGCTTTAGATTTTTATTTCATCTTACTGAAACGTAATAAACATTATTTAAGCAACAGGTGTTTTCAGTCATCCTGATATGACCACTGTTGGAAGGGAGAGCTTTTAGGAATTACATGGCTTCAGGTATAAATAATGGTGATAACGGTGTCCTTGTGAAATCAAAATAACAGGAGTATCGTTGAGATCACCACAGTGTGCACAACCACACAGACCTTAAGTTGCAGATAAGATATAGACCAGATTTAGGCAAATTAACAGTAAGGACAAGAAATAATAGAACAATAGTACATGCACTAGTTCCAAAAAATGATATTGGAAAAATTTTGGCAGTTTCAGCAATTTTGAAATTTTTATATGTCATCTTTACTGACACAAAATCCTACTGATGATGTGATTTTGCCATAGTCTGCACCAACTGCACACATTTCCTTACATTTCCATACAGTATGTCAGTGCAGGTGGATAAGTTGCATTTTTATCATTGTGATATGAAAGTGCCTTGTGGACTGCTTGAAGCACAGTAAATAGAAGAAGAGCCTGAAATACTTTATTTGAGATATTGTATTCATGTGAATAGGTTATTCAGTGACTAAAGACTGCATAGTCTTCCTATTAGAGACAGGCATGGGACCTGTAGCATACTGAAGTATTTGTTAATCACTAGTCAAATACTACCATTGCAGTACTGAACATTTAGTATATGTGATCAGTATTGTTTGCTTGTCTGTTAGCAGTTACACAAAAAAACATCTACATGTGTTTTCATGAAATTTGGCAGTGGACATAAGGCAAAAACAGACAGCCGTAATATGGAGCAGAATTGTAAAAATCAGTGAGGTGGAATTGTTTAATTAATAAAAAACAACCAACAACAGATAAAAAGGCAGAAAATGCAGGCAATAATTTGTAGTTTATTTATGGTTTAATAATGTTGTTGGACAGGGCAAAAAGCTGTCCACTACCATAGAGGCAGACCCTTGTATTTTATGTATGTTTTGGTATGTTGAAGTGTTTTGGTGGTGGTTCCCACCAAAGTGGTTACCCTTGGTCTCGTGCTGATCCCAAGCCTGGATAAATGGAGAGAGTTGTGTCAGGGAGGGCATCTGATTTAAAACCTCGGCCAAAATAAACATTTAAATCTTCAAATCCAGTTGATGCATTTGTTCCCTGCTCCTTAAAGGGAACAGCTGTAAGAAGAAGGTCACATGGGATCATAATCCAAGTTTGATATTTTTGATATACCATTCAGTCCTAACTTGTACTAAAATAACTATGAGAGGCAGCCTAAGTAGCTGACAATCAGTAGGATTTGACTTTTTTTTCCTTACTCCTATTACTACCTGAACAAAGGAGAGATTAGTGTGTCTAGTCTTTATATATAAATAAATTAACTTTAGAAAGGCTCCAGTCAGCCAGAGTAACTATAGCTACAGTATCTGTAGCTAGTTGTCACAATGTCAATGATATCATGATTAAAAAAAAACAAAAATCATAAATGCTTATTTCCTGGTTGTCATTTCTTCCACAGATCCTGGAAAGTAAATAGAAATTCACTCAAAGAAGTTTTCAAACACAACCTCAAACATTTACATATTTCAACACACAATTGGTTGATATACACGAAGGCACCACAGCAGACATGAGTGAGGATAAACCAGCAGACCCTGTGGAACCTGCCCCTGCTGAGATGAACGCCATTCCTAATGGGAAAGGTCATGAGCCTGGTGAGGACATCACTGCTTTGGCCAAAACACCATCCGCAGATGATGGTGAAAAGTGAGTAAACGCCAACTTATGACAGTGTACTTTAAACTGTTACAATGTTGTAACAATGTTGTACCTTTTGAATGCATCATGAGTATACAATTCCTACTTGCACAAGAAAGAAATCACTCATATTTATATACACTGTACCTTTAATCAAGATATTTTTAAGTATTAAATTATCAGTAATAAAAAGGACAATTCTGCCTAATTGTCTTGACAATGTTGAAACAAAGTCAGCCTTCTGTTTAGATACAAAGTCTGAGACAATCTCATAACCTCTGAATAAAAGAAACATTTACTTGGTAAGATTCCACCAGATTAAATATAAAGATTGAAAATATATATGGTGACCTTATTTGCTTCTAGCAGAATAGAGGTATTTTTGGACAAATTGCTGCAGCTGTAGTAAATATGGCCTCATGAAGCACAGGACAGATCTGGTCCTCTGTGAGAGGAGGCACACAGTACAGTGTGCTATGTTTGGCTGGCACTGTTTACACAGATTATTAAAGATAAGATGGAGAGAAGCAGCTAGTTTGTGCTGTGTGTTGAGACTATGACCGATTATGTCCCCAGGCTACTTGAGGCCAAATCAGTGGAGAGACTGCCCCATAACTGCAGGGTTGCAGACACTGTCATTACTGTAGCTATACTGGGTGATGATGCCACAAAAAAAATAGCTCTTTTTATGCCAGTTTGCCTTTGAAACATTGTACCTTCTACCTTTCCCGTCATTTGACTTCACAGTATAATATGCAGGTTATTACATGTATCATTGCTTGTCTTTTTGGTGTAAATGTAAAACTTTTTTAATGATTGGTGTAATTTAAATGTTTCTTCCCTAGACACATATGATAATCGAGTGTAGACTGTCCTTTCACGCTGCTGTCTCATTATAATATGACTGAGGGTGTTGTTTTTCCACTTTGTGCTCTCGCTGGGTGATGGATGGCCTCTCTCTACAGTGCTTGTAGGGAAACAGTGGCCAATAGTGCTCAGAATGCTAGGTACGTATGTTAGAGTAATGATGAATGATAAATGTTTTTAATATTCCGCTCACTATCTGTAAGTGTTGTATAACAATTAGCACTGAAAAACAGATTGTGCTCTATAAAAAGAAACTGTGATTAATCTTGATTAGACTTGTTGTTGTTATCCTTAGCTCAAGTTCCTCTGTGTTTTTCCCATTAGTCCACAAAAGATTGAAAACACTGAGGCCAACCTGCCAGAGAGCCAGGAGTTCTTATCAGGCATGGATGACAAGAAGACAGCACGTTTTACAGATGTAAGTGTACAGAAAGCCAATGGATTAGATCGTATATGTACCTGCATGTAGTCCTGTAGTTTATAATATATGTGTTTTCTTTTTTCTGTGATTGGCTGTAGTTTGAGGGAAAAACGTCATTTGGCATGTCCGTCTTCAACTTGGGGAATGCAATTATGGGAAGTGGAATACTTGGACTTGCATATGCCATGGCCAACACGGGCGTCGTCCTGTTTTTGTGAGTTACTCATATGCATTGTATACATAACACAATTAGAATAATTTGTAAATTACTGCATTACATTACTGCAGACTGAAAGCTTACAGTTGACTTACTGTGCACAGATGTTGTGTGACTCACTTTTTCCGGTTAAGGCTGTAAACCTGATAGTGTGCGTCACACACATAAATGACAACTAATTGTATTACTTGTTTCATCTCAGTAACAGACCCTGTTCATAGCACATAAACTGATAACACAGGGCACATTTATTTGATAAATAAAGGCTTGCATTAATAGCATACTGAAAACAATTTACTTGTGTTGTAAATGAGAATAATTGTGAGATGCAGGGATGCAGAAAATAACCACACTGTTTCTGTGTGATTGATTTTCTCCATCAAAAACTAGTGAATGTATGTGCTGGATGTATGAAGAGCTTAACCTTTAAAAGCCCCACAGTGCCATTATTTGCTTGATACTGATGCTTATTAGTTATGTTTGTTTGTGTTTTTACCTGATTTATAGTGTGCACTGTGTGTTTTCTGACCTTTTATCTGCAGACTTGTTGTTGACATTGAAGAGTAAGAGAACAGTAAAGCACTGGTATTTTTAATTTGTAGACCTGTTATAACCAGCCATGAAGGGAAAGATATTGTTGCTTGGATTCTACCTCTGCCCTTCTCTGACATGGTTTTCCAAGGTCTTTTCTTTCCCCGGGAGTTTAGTGAGTTTTAACCCAGTCATAATAGAATAAGGATTTGAGTAATCCAGAAGAGATCTGCACATGTAATTAAAGC
Organism: Pseudamia nigra; assembly: GCA_029823295.1. Taxonomy (NCBI): domain Eukaryota; kingdom Metazoa; phylum Chordata; class Actinopteri; order Kurtiformes; family Apogonidae; genus Pseudamia; species Pseudamia nigra. The sequence goes on from JAQQAE010014439.1 coordinate 9,005, forward strand.
ATAATGCTGGTGTTTTTACTTTCTCATTTTAATTATTCTTAGTAAATTTCATGACGAATGCAAAATTCTCTTGTTCCTTTCAGTCACAAATTTGCAGCCTGTGGCTCATGGAATAAAAAAAGGGGAAGTTTAGATTCAATGTTGATCATAAGAAAGATGCAGAATCTCACACCGTATCATTTAAAAGTTATAGACAACTTTGCAGCTACTGACAGGTTTGATCATTTACTCATCATTTAATCTGCATGATACATCTCGTGTCCCTCTTGCTCCGAGGTGTCTGGATAAAACCTTTTAAATCTAGCAGTGGAAAAACCAGAATGGTCGTATGATGTCAGACTGGGCTGTTAAAACCCGACTCTGACAATCAGACGTTGCTGTAAAAGGATCTTTCTCAAAATAACCAGACTTGTGCTTCCAGAGAGTTATCTCACCACATAGCGCATAACATTGGAAACATCAACACTTTTTCACCTCCTCCTCTTCCTCAAGGTGTTATAGCACATCTTCCTGATGGTGCTAGATGGTAAAGTGGCTGGTGTGAGTGTGTGTAGGGGGGGGTGTACAGTATGTGTGAAATGTTAAACTAAACTTCTGGCAGGGTGTTTTTATACCTTTGTAAACCAGAAGCAGTTTGGTCATTTCACAACATTCTACATGAAAAAAACCATAAATGCCTCTATCCTTGCTTTTAATTTCTAAATGATCCTAAAAGAAACAGGAAGCTAAGACACCTTAATCCACACAAGAAGGTTACTTGAGCTTTTTTCCTCAAGTCATGTCTGGAGGATTTTCCCTTGTGTTTGAGAAAGCTCCTTAATATGAGCTGAGTTGTGTGACTGACTGTAGTTTTCAAGCTGCCTGGTCTGACTGAACCCAGTGTCACCAAATGCCAAAGTCATTGACACAAGCTGAAATGAACTCTGTAGCCGACTAGTCTGCATTTCAGTGTAACAAATACACATTCACCACATCTGTATCTGAGTCCAAGTCATGTTGTAGATGAAATGCTATTTGCTATTGTTGTAGTGTACAGAGTTTTTTGATAATGAGTAGAATAGTTGAAAAAGGCAGGTAGGGTCAGGTAGGTAGGTCAGTACAAATAATGGCAAAAGAAAAAGCTGGTGGATTTTCCAAGCACATTTTCTCAAGTTCAACGAGGATATAGAATACAAATGTAAGCTGACCATATGGGTTCAATCGTAGAGGAAAACAAAGACAAAACAAAAACTATAACAATGAATAAGGAGCCTATTGAGCATTTTTTCTGTATGAGCTTTGGTTGTTTATCACTTTTCAAAATCCAGGTTACAAAGTACTTCACAGTGCTGTGTAAAACCCAATAAAAGGAGATTAACATTAATGACATGTCAAAAGAAGTTGAGCTCAAGTAAAGTCAGGATAAGTCCAAATAGGATTATACTGTATGTATAGATTGTTCATGTCCCATAAAAGAACTGCCCAATTATTCTGTGCAGTTGAAGCATGCAGTATCAAAATGTTCTTTAAACTGCTTTAGCAGAGACACACCGGCATGGCACATGGTGTACAGTGATTACAAGCACCTAAAGCTTTCTGTAGTTTTACATATTAAAACAATTACCTGAAAACCTGTGGTTATCCTAACTGGACCTTTGTGAAAGCAGCCAAAAGAAACAAGAGGCAGACAGAGGATTCCGCAAAAGACCAGATGAGGAGGAGGAATGTGGTCATCCTATACAGTACGTGGCTGGAGTGTCTGAAAAACAGAGAATTTTCAACATAACCGCATTCCTGTACATTTCAAACCTGGTTACACCTTAGGGCAGAAGCTGGTCCACCCAAAGGACAAAATACCCAGACACAAGCTGGATAATGTAGTTTATGCAGTGAAGAATGCTCAGAACTGTATATTGGGGAAACCAAACAACCGCCTCACAGGCAAATGGCCCAATACAGCAGAGCCACATCCTCAGGACAGGACTCTGCAGGTACCTGCATCTTAAAAGACAAGAAACACTCCTTTGAGGGCAACAATGTTCAGATCTTGGCCAGGGAAGATCGGTGGTTTGAACGTGGAGTGAAACAAGCCATTTTTGTGAATAGGGAACAGCCCTCTCAGAGTAGATGGGAGGCCTAAGACACCATCTTTCACCCATTTACACCTTTTAGGATGAAAGGGTGGAGTCCTGAGCCACAGAGCATAAATTCTGGTTGCCTGCATGAGTTTATTTAGAACAGAAGAAGCTTCCTGGATAGGTAACAAAACCTCTTCAAACCAAATTTCCAGTCCAGCTGACAGAAGGAAAACCACACGCCTTGGATAGCTGAACTACGGTACTATACAAAAAGGCTAGTTTTGTTGTCTTGTCAAGTTTACAGTGATCATACAGATGCACAGATATGAACATTGCTAAAACTGCTATGGGGATAGAACTTGCAAATATATACCTTTTAGCTTTGCTGTTTTGTAAGATCTTAAATTAGAACATTTCATGGAAATTTTGAGTGTATTGGCTACTTGCAGTAGATTCAGTCCTAAATTGTAGGGCCTTTTAAATCCAAAAAAAAAAAAAAAACCCCACTTTGTTAATGTTTCTGACCTCAGTCCCTTTGGTCAGACACATACTGATGGAAAAAAAAAATTGCTCAGATTAAAATTTTCCCAGGAGTGATAGGTGGTATGGCTGAACATTTTATGTAGAGTCACTAAACTGTGTGACACAAAGCAAGTTAAACAAGTGGAGCTGAGACACCTCTGTGGTCCTCTAACATGGGAGTTCATGCAGCAGTTGGATGGACCTTCTGTCACTGAGGCTCAGCTTTTAAATTCTGCAAGTCACTGGGCTTTGGTTGGCAGATTTTTTTAAAAAGGACAAATGTGGCTACATTTCTAATAAGTTGTGAAACATGGTCTGTTAATAGTCTGTTAGCAGTTTTAGCTGAAATAGTTTGCACAATTTCAGTCTCGCCACTCTGTCAGTTCTCCCACAAATTGAGTCCCATTGTAAACTCCAAGTCTGAAAACCAACTGAAACTTAAACTGATTTTATAAAAACAGTAGCAGATATCAAAACACTGTTTACATAAAAGTTTGTCAGAATGCCAGGCGGACCCAAAAGCACGACAGCAGCGTATATTAATTATGCTTTACTCATAAAAGTCACGGGACTCCAGGAACAGGCATGTCTGGTAGCTATGAAGCAGCAACAACTCGAGCAGGATCGGGACTCCTAGGGAACAGAGTATAGGTGAGTACCAATGGATGACCAAATGTGAGTAACAACTTGGGTGTAGTAGAGAGTACTCACAAGTGAGGTTGACTGACTACAGCTGCAGGTGGATTGAATACCATGAAAGGAGGCAACCACAGGAACATGAAGCTGGGAGCTGCAGATGAGTGGGCA
>JAQQAE010014440.1:0-12390 GCA_029823295.1 Pseudamia nigra
ATGCCGCAAGTGCGCCTTATAATCCGGTGCGCCTTATGTATGGAAAAAAATTAAAAATGTGACATTTTTGGATGGTGTGCCTTATAATCCGGTGCGCCTTATAGTGCGGAAAATACGGTACTCTGCCCTTCTACCTGAAATACTCACTAGACACCAAATGTGTATTATTCCACTGCTAGAGTCCCTCAAAAGCCTACTATGTGTATATCTTTCATATGTTTCTGTTTCCTTTTGGCCACAAGCAGTTTATTGGAGTCAGAAAATAAGATGGATGTGAAATGTTCAAGGCTTGTGTCCTTTTGGGAGATTTATTGACAATAAAACCTTAAACCTCAGTGTTATCATTTAAAGGATAAAATATGATGCATCTGTGTTATTGCAACCATGAATTCTTTTACTTTTGTCAGTAATGTATTTACCGTCTTTGTGCTGCAGCATTGAAGCACTCAGGCAATTTCAAGGTATTTCAAGATAACCTTCCCCAGTTGAATCATTCCTGCAGGACTCTGTGGACTAATGGCAGCGATCAGACCTCTGAGCTGTATTAAAGACATCATTAATGACTAGGAACAGCTCAGTTAATGGCCTCACTCACATCAAACTGTAAAGCCTTCTGGTTTTTCAGTGCTGTCCTGTTCGTTTAGCTTTTCCATGCAACGTAGTGGGTGTTCAGAGCACCCTCCTGCTCTGTGAGCATCAATCATGCTATAATTTAAGGGGAAGCTTTAACACTGTTGCGACAGGGTCTGTTTAATAGCAGGGTAAGGAAATGAAATGGTACAATATGAGGACTGTTTGCGTTGTCCGTTTCCTGAGTGCAGGAACAGAAGTGAGCCAGATCCAGTTTTTTTTGTCTCTGTTGTTATACCTGTTATTTTAGTAGCAAATGTGCTGTTTAAATATTCTAAGCACATGAGTGTGTGGGGATAGAAGTCAGAGTGTGCTCTTATTTTAGAAAAATCATGTGGAAATTAAATTTATAAATGTAAAACATGCATAGTGATATTTAACATGTGAGCATAGACCTTTAGAGGGTCAACTTCAGAAAAGGGGCACATGGAACAACATTTTATCCCACCATACATTTTTGTTTTCTGCAGAAGCTATTGTATTAGGTGAACATGAATCCATCAGAATATAATATAATCTACAATCTTATGGTATGGACACCCACAGCAGAGGGTTGCTGCTGTCCGTGCCACTGTTTGAAGGTGAGGCGCTATGTGTGAATGCTCTTTTTTGCTAAATGCAGGATTTTGCAAAAAATAAAATTCAACTGGATAAAAGGGCACACTGGACTTCAACCTGCTTGAGCACCCCTGGCACGCCTTGTGTGTATGTGCCTGGCACAGACTATTTCTATACAACAAAGAGTCTCAAAAAAGATTGCAAAAGCACTGTAAGTCCTCATCACATATTTTATTTTATGACTATAGTATATACAATGCATTATTATATTCAGTATCTCCTACATCCTTTATAGATCTCAATTAAATGGAAATGTTATTGCTCATTTAAACCAAGACAAATCAAGATTAGTCTGATACAAACATCATGGTGTATAAATACTATAGACAATAACTTGACTTCTTGTTCTAATATAAAATACAGATGAACTAGAAGGATTCTTATTCAAGTGCATGCCTCCTCAAGGCTCCAAAGGCATAGTTCAAATACCTCATCTCATAAGAAAAAGTGAGAATAAAAATCAAAGTTTATGATAGACATAAGAATGTCTCCTGCAATGGACTATACACATGTTGTAAAATATCCTCATGCACCAGATCGTCAGTGTTACTTCTAGGGGTTAGGGTTACATTTAAGCCATGTTTGAGCTGATGCTGTTTTGTTGATATTTTACCTGTACACCAAACTCTTAAGGCATGACATGTTTCCTATCAAATGACATCTAAACCTATATTTTAGTGTTACACCTCTGCAGTTTGAAGTCTAACCTTAACTGTGCATGTTAAGTGGTTGACATATAGTGTAATTCATACAGTAGCTGATTGGTAAGTTTCCATCCTTCCCAACAAGTACTGTACTATAATTTGATACTCTGAATTATAAGAGCAAAGCAGAGGAACATTCGGCTGCTGAACAGAGCAAGGTTTCAGCAAAACAGACTGAGGTTTCACATGATACTTCACCTGTGTTTCATGTGTGTTTTGTGGGTTTCATTTTCCCACAGCAGCGCTTACCCATACGACTCCTACTGTATATCTCAGATGTCACTTCTCATCAGCATGTGAATGCACCATCGCTCTACATTTCACTAGCATTACATTAACACTTATTTCTCCTGATTCTGTGCCAAATATCACGATTGATTCAGGAATATCCACATTATGGAGCCAGGTTAACTCAGACCCAATGGTTTGGCTGTCATTAGCTACACTTCCTGCATAGTCATTTCTTAGGCAAACAGACTGATGGGCCAAGTGGACTACACTTTGGAAACCAGCCAGAGAACTGCCTTTGAGAGAAAGCTGCTTTTCATTACCTCTATCTCTTGGGGATAAGGCTAATCAATCAAGCACTTCAGCCTTGATATTTGAGACAGCCATGCTTCTACAAAAGTCCTTTACTAGTCTCAAAGTAGTTTGGCTTTTGACCAGGTCTCTCTGTGGATTATTGGAAGTGGTTCCAGGATGCATGCAGGCATGCTGCTTTTAGCACTGCTGCTGGATTGCATTACATTTTACAAGAGAACACTGACTGATAAGAGACATGGAAGTGTTGATTCACAACAACACACTGAACTTGTCTCCATCTTTGCTTTACAGTGAGTGGTAGGACACTGTAGTTTGTGATGCAGGATTCAGTGCAAACACAGACCAATGTTCATAAAGCTGAGAAAATCTGTATGACTAAACTCCAGTGGCATCGCAAGTAGGCAGATTTCAATAAAACGTATCAAGAAGAAATTAAAGAAGCACAAAATATGTGGATTTATTTTAACAGATATATTCTGTTCCATGGTCAGAAGGTGAAGCTGTAGACTACATTACACATGGATGTAATAAACAGAGCAAAAGTCGTACAGCATTCTGTTGTTGTGTCTAAAATGCATGTTTAGTTCCATGGATGAAACAGAATCATTTGGTCTCCTATAAGTCCATAATACCCGTTACACCACCAGACCTGTCCTGGATGGTCAAGTAAATGTACATTATACCCAAAAGAATATAGCTATAAAGCCTACAAAATCTAAAAGACCACAACACCCTACAATATACATCTGTAAAAAATACAACACCTAAGGTGCTGTATATTGTACAGTTGTGATGCACTACATAATATTTATTTGACTTGAATCTATTTCCATTCATTGCGCAATGCTTTTTATTTAACTACTATGACTGTTCAGAGGCTGAACCGCTGCTGTGTCAGAGTTCAGTAGCTCTGACCTGACTCTCACATGCGGCTCATTTTTAATGGCCAAAAGACCCTGTCAGTCTGTTTTTGATCCTTCAGTCACCACAGTATAAATATATTTGAGCTGCTCTACATCAGTGTGTCAGCTGTTTCCTTTTCTCTGGCCTCACTCATTCATTCACTCACTTAAGGAGCGGCAGCACATCCTTAAATGAAAGATGAAGATGTTATAATTAAAGAGCTGCGTGGTGACATCACTCATCTGTAGCTTGGCTGTGGAGAGCTCTGCTGTGGCAAGGATGTGAAGCCGGGCACACATCTCTGTTTTTTCCATTGCGTAAGCTTGGCTGTTGCTGGAGATGCAGATGGTACTGAGAGCCAGGAGACTTCACAGTGTCTCTCAGTGTTTATCATTGTCTATACACCCTAAGCAATCCTTTTTTTCCTTATACAGTAATCTGCGCAGCGAACAGTGATCCCAGCACAAAGCCGAAGGCTGTTGTCAGAATGCCCGAACATTCCTGCGTCACCTCCTCAGCGCAGAGGCCCTATCAAAACACTTTGATTAGCACTGTCACTCCTGCTGCCTCTGCCCGGCTGATTGCAGAGCTGTTTTTATGTCTCCTGGGACATGTCGAAGTTCTGTCTGAAGTCTTTCACTGTGGGTTTGAAGTGTGTACAAGTTCTCAAGGTCAAATCCCAGTCAAGTTTCTAGTCTTCATGAGGATTTTCAGTGCAAGCCTCTAGACCTGCTGTCACAATCTCAGTGTCGGCCCACAGTGGGTGGCGGAGCCTTGTTTTTCTTTCTCTTTTTGCTAGTTTTCTTGATTATTTTTTCTTCATTATATATATTTTTTGTTATTGTTTACCAGTCATTTTTGTGCATCTTGTGGATTATTTTGCTTATTTTTATTCTGTTATGTTTAATATTGTTTTTCACTGTTTCAAATTATGTTTATTTTTTTGGTTCATTGTTCTTTTTTCTTTTTGTTTATTAATATTTACCATTGTTTTGTGTAATGCTTATTGCTAATTTTTGCTAATTGTGTGCATTATTTTGTTTAGTTGTAGATATTTTTGTTCATTTTACAGATTATTCTGTGCAATTTGCTTCTTTTTTGTGTCTGCCGTCTTCTTTTTTGTTATTTTATTCATATTTGTTGACTTACTGCTCAGCATATTCTGGTGTTCACAGCAAATCAACAAAATACAGCAATTTAAATGTTCATTCAACTCATCTTATTACCTTTTAAAATTTAAACAGGAAAACCTAAAAACGATGTGCTTTGTTTAATTTGTGAAACACGGCTCACATTGTCATTACAGTAGGAGAATGATGGATGTATTGTCTAAAGCCCAGTTTCTCTTTTTTTAAGCTCTATTGTCGGGTTTTTTTGCCTTCATTTGATCACCACAGTGAGAAGGGCAGGAGAGGAGTATGGGGAGTGACATGCAGCAACATGGGTCAGATTTGAACCTGGGCCACTGCGATTAGGCCTGAGCCATGTGGGTGCACCCTCCCAGGTGTGCCATCAAGGTGCACAATGCTCACTCTATTTGAATATAAAATGGCAATGGTTTTGCAAGTTGTAAAATAATGAATTGTTGCTTGCCAGAAAAGTAACATCAGATAAATGCGCCTGGATGTTTCTTAGTGCAGCTGAGATTTCCAGTCAAATGCATTATACATTTTATCAAGTCATTAGAACATTGACCAAAATATAAAAATGTGCACATTTCTGTCAAGTGCTGTCATGCAAAGTTAATGAGGTGGATCAAGAAGGTAAGCTGCAGTATAAGTCGACCAGTGGTGGGTTTTAAAGGCCAGATTGAAATATGAAAAATCTAATCATTAATTGTCTGATGTCTCTGTTTCAAACATGTTGTGGAAATGAGTCATGTTTGATGTCATTAGAAACTGCTGAACTGGCCATCTGAGTCAGAGTGATTCATCAATACATCTGGAACTGAACATCAATCTTACTGGGAAAAATGTACAAAGGAGTGATTATTAATTTTTAGCTCCTATCGTCCAGGTATACGATACAATATGACATCTGTATTTAGTTTTGCATCACATCAGCGTTGTTTGCAAAAACACACAGGGCATTAATCATTTACCATCATCCCAAACCACAAGACATACATACACACATTACACATTATATAACAGGAATACACACGTATAAGATGAGCAGGAGATGGTGTTTAAAGTTCCTTCCTGTTCCATGTTCAGTTGCAGGACGGACTGCTGCACAGGGAGTTTTTCAGTCTTAATTCTACTTCACTGCGGTGAACTTGGTGTTCAGGACATGGTTAGGGTCAGATGCAATGCTCTTAACCAGTCTCAGCATGTTATTACAGTAAGATAATTCATAGAGTTTCTGTACAGGTTAAGCTACAATCAGTTAGTTTATTCCACAGTTGAGAGTTCAAAGCCCATTTATGACATTACCAGTTCTTTGTGAGGTATCCTATCAGCGCAGATTAATCAACTAAATCTATTCATCAGTGTATCTGTAAGTATAAGGTAATCAGATGTTGTATTTTATATAATAGCACATTACATTGTCTTGTCATTGGCCTATACATGCACAAGGGGTGTGTCTGCACCCATTTTTTTGTCTTTCATGGAGCGGACGTGTGAGTCAAAGTCATGATGTCTGCATGTTATTACTATTATCATCTTGTTTTCACTGCACTTAATCACATTTATCTTTTATCAGTATGCCACCTCTCCAGTCTTAAAACTCATTGCAATATTTGAGTTCAAAGGGAAAATGTACATAAAAGCAGTCAGATCGAGATGTGTTTACGAATAGTTACTTCTGAGGAAGTAAGAAGTGTCCTCAAGAGAAATGTCATAGCCAGAGTTCTGTGGACAGCCACTGACATCCTGCAATGGACAAATGGAAATATGAGGTCGCATTTTAATACGATAAACACACACTTTCCACTGTATTTAAATGCGATTTCCCTCTGTTCATTGTCTCTCTCTCTCACCTGCAATCAAATCAAAAAAACATATTGCCAGTCCATGAGAAAAACAAGGACGCTGTATGTGTCTGACTCAAGGCCAGTTTAAAACAGGATTGTTCGAATCAACAGTTGATGGAGAGCCAGTAACTTGTCATGCCTGCAGAAAGAGGAAACAGTGCTGGAGCATTTTCCAATTGGAATATAATGGCTGTCTGCCCACGCTGCAGTGGCCTGGTAACATTTCTGCTTTTGTCCTGCTTTACCTTTGTTTTTCCTTTCTCCAGTTTTGCATTTTTCTCCTAATTCTTTTTCCATTACTAAAGGCCATTTACCCAGCTTTATTTCATCTGCTGTCAGCCACACTCACACTCACCGCAGCCTGTGTCTCAAATCAGCTCTTGGAGGCAGATGGCAGAATGCGGGAGACAGCTTTTAGGCTTTTCGGTACCATGAGGTAAAGCAAAAACCAACCATGTGGACCAAAGAGCGATATTTCAACATTACTGTCACTAAAAACACCCCAACACTCTCCTAATGACTTGGATCCTCTGAAGTGGCTGACTTTATGGAGATTTAATGTGCATGCATGTGTTTGTTTATGGCAGAATCCTCTTCGCTGTTGGATTCTTTTAGAGCCTCATCACAGAGCTTTTCCATGAAATTTTATAGCTGTTCACAAATAATAGCAACTTCTTTAGCCCAAAAGTCTGTGACTGAAGTGCACTGTTCTTAAATACGACTAATATTTTTGCCCAACTCAATCTGTACGCCACACTTAATTTGCTATACCCGTAAAATGTTACTTTGTTCTGTGACCTGTGTTTGAAGTAATACAGTATGGATTTTAGGATTTAAATACGATATTTGTCTTTGGTTTGCAAGCTATGAAATTGAAGGGGTTTTTTGTCTTTGTCATACCTTTAAATGCTATCAGACGTTCTGTAAATTGTCAGTTTCCGGGGTTGATAATTCTAATAAGCTCCTCCTCTGTAGGAGAGGTTGCTCACAGTCTTCCTTTCCTGACCTCATGTCATCATAATGTTTGATGGTTTTAGTGACTGCAATTGACAACACTTTCATCCACAGTTCTTGAGATTTTCCAGATTGACTGACCTTCATTTCTTAAGGTAATAACGAACTGTCTTTTCTCTTAACTGTTCCGTGCCATAGTATGGATTTTTTTTGTGCACAAAACAACCGATGATCTAGAGCACATTATGACAGCAAGAAATGGCACAAATTAACTCTTGAGAAGGAACCTGTGATTTAATAACTGTTCCAGGTGTCTACCTCATGAATCTGACGAGGAAATGCAAAGCTGTCATCAAAGCTAAACGTGTCTACTTTGGACCATCTAAAATATAAAACATGTTCTGGGGTATTTAGTACTTTATTGTTTACTACCCAATTCCATATGTGTTCTTTCACAGTTTGGATGTCTTCAGTATTATTTTACAATGTGGAAAATAATTTTTAAAAAAACACCGGCGTATGGCATGTCCTAATTTAGAAAACCACTTTGGGTTATTTCCCCTCAGCCTCTCTGACTAGACTAGCTAAACTTAGTTGATTTTACTGTGTTTGAGCATAGATTGTCACTGCATAACTTGAAAAAAACTCGCATTTCATTGATGAGAATCATTGTTTGATTACTAATAAACTGTATTTTGCTTAAATAATAAAACCTACTATAAACAGATTCAACATACTGGTACAAGTATAGAGAACAAATCAGGTTTCCACCAAAGATTTCATGCGGCACCAAATGTCATTTATATTTACTGTGAAATCGTGGTGTAAGTATGACTTGAATATTTGGATGTTGTGTATTTAAATTATTTACTTGAATGCGATGCATTGATATCACTTAGAAGGCACAAGGCTGCTGCTGCTGGTGGTGCTTCAGGCAGTACTACAGTGTTTAGAAAAGGATCCAACTTCGCCCAACATTTTGAATTCCCTCCAGCAAGATGAGGGCTACTCTTGAGACCACCCATAAAACATACTTCAACACGTACACATTCACTGTGAGGAAAATTTCCACCTCATTTGCCCCTGACTCCTCTAATTGAACACTTGCATCTGTGTCATCTGTATCTAGCATTTCAGCATGTTTTACTGTATTATTGCTAAAGTAAATCCACCCTGAAGGTTCTTGTTGTGCTCTCTGAAGCATTACATAGCACCAAGACAAAGCAGAGGAAACACACTGCAGTTACTATGGCTCTGACTGCAGCACTTAAACAAACATCCTTTATCTGCAGTTTTTCCAACCAAGACACAATCTGTGGTCATGAGGGACTCAGGAAGAAAATATTTATTTCATCATGGATGTCTGCTTTCTGTAATCCACATATGGTCACTCAGAGAGTCTGTGAGCATATTCAGGCCTTGGACAGTCATTCCTTGTTAACGTCCATGTTCTCATGGGGGGAGAGTCACTGTTTGCTTTTGAGTTATGACTGAAAGAACCCCCTGCATTAATATATTCAACTATTTATGGCTGTTGTCATGTTAGTTTAATCCCAGAACTATAAACTAGAGTGTGTACTCCACCACCAACACCCAAAGTCAAAATAAGACGCTGACCTGGAAATTGTCTTAAGAACTGCTAGAATACATTTTATTAAATTCAGCAATTTGGTTTTGTGGGTGCATCTAAAAGTAAATCTCTTCTAAGGCTGAATGAGACGAAGCTGCACTCAAAATTTAATCAGTATCCACCCAGTAGTTTTTGCATCATCTTGGTAATGTACAAACAAACAAGTAAACCGAGGCAAACATATAACTTCAACCCACAAAGCTGGACAATATTAGATGATCATGGATGGAAATAGGTCAATGGCTGAAAACCACAGCTCGAATGTGACGCCACATATCTTTAACACACGGTAGCATCTAACACTGTAGCTGTGGAAAAGAGGACACGTAAGTAAATATCCTGATAGTAAGTAATGTGGTTTCTGCTCTACCAGAAAATCCTGAAGGAAAATGTCCTGCCATCAGTTCAGGACCTCGAGCACAAGGGTTATGCAGCAGGACAATGATCTTGGGATATTGCGGCATGACCTTAGACATTAAACATTAACATCTGTGGGATAAAATTCCTCCACAGCGATGTGAAAGACTTGTTGGGTCATTACCAAATTCTGAGAAAAGAGCCCGCATGACCTCTTCCAACTGTCTGAAATTTTATCACAGTATCTACAACTTATTTAATGAACCTGTGCCATTTTTTTCTTTGATCAGGCAAAAGCATTGAAATTTGAGGCTTCAAATTCATGTCATTTTTTTCTGCCATTTATGAGCCTTATAACTTTGTATGTGATATATGCAGATAAATGAAAAATTCAGGGTTTAAAGACATATACCACCTCTGTTGAAAACACTAATTATGATACTGTCATGTGCAATTGGGGTCTCACAACATCATGTCAAACTTTGAAAATTTTAAATTGTGATTATCTCAGCAGCCAACTTCAGGCATCTATAGCCTTATAAATATATAAGTTTGATAATCAGAGCTATGAACAGTTTAATGACTAGGATACCAAGACATAAAACTAAACACAATTAACCTGCATTAATGATTTGTTTTATATTTACAGGAAGATTAAAAACTCATTTGAACGAACTCATCTCTATTTACATTTTAATACAAAAATAAACTTTAAACAATTAATCCTTACGTGTCAAAAAAAACAAAGTTAGCTGATTATCATACTCTCTTTGGTATTTCCATGTACTCAACACGTGTCAACACTTGATTGCAGTTGTTGCTGCCAAGGGTAGTTACCAGGATTAGGGAGGCAAATACTTTTTCACATCAGGGCCAGGTGGGTTTGGATAGGTTTTTCCCTTAATAACTGAAATCATCACTGGAAAACTGATTTTTGTATTTACTCAAGTTATCTATGTCTAACGTTAACATTTTTTGGTGATCTGGAACATTTAAGTGTGACAAATATGCAACAAAACAAAATATCAGGAAGGGGCAAATACATTTTCACAGCACTTGTGACGTCACCCATTAGCTTGGACATTTTGAAGCCTCCTCAAGGAGGCAAAAATGAGCAGGAATACAACACAAATGACAGTTATGCTAAAATAGTATTAGTTACCAGTGTGGTTATTAGTGTATTATACTATTTAAACATTACTGCATCCACTCATCTCAAATCTTCCAACTCTGCCCACTTAGGTGACAGGAAGTGTGAACCATTTCATATCGTCATTTAGGCTTAGACTGCCATTTATCTATTATTTATTTATTTGAATCAGATTTCCATTAGTTGCTATCAGAGAAACATCTAGTCTCCCCGGGGTCCACCACATGAAAACAACATCACATAAAATTACATTTAGAGACAACAGAGAATTGAACCATGAACACTACATCTTTCCCAGCAACCAAAGTTAAAATATAATGAAAATATGCATAAATACTAGCTTTTGAAGCTGAGTTGTTCAGTATGTGCACTTGGAAGGCTACTAGAGCAATGTTTGGGGAGGTCTGTAACAGAACTGTTGAGTAAACATAAAGCAGATAATACAACTGTCTTATAAACAACACTGATAGCAAGACAAAAGACCAGGAATTTAGATGTGGGTCAGTGCAGAGGCTGCTGGGTAAAACGTGTTCCAGCTGGTGATTGTTAAACTTGTCGTTTGACCAGCAGAACTGCCTGTACTCCACTAACCTCGCTGAAAACCACAGATGGATTTTTGTTCTTGTGAAACCCTGGTGATCGCGTACAATTCACCTCTTCAAAGGACATTTAACATTTCTAGCAGCCAGTCAGATTTTCTGCTCAGCCGAATAAATACCTCGATATAAGGTGCACTCCCAGAAATGTGAAATACATCAGTAGACTGCACGTAAATTACGATCAAGTGTGGAATGCATGGTGGAGCAGTACACATGAACTCTTTGATGAGCAAATTTATTAGGTTTGTAGTTTCTAGCATCACAATAAATGTCCGTACTTTTGAATAGATTCACATCATTTTCAATGAATGTTTGTTTATTTAAAAGGGTCCAAATCCGCTGAGTGCCATAGCAAGAAATGAAAAAAAAATACTAATGTGCACAAAACAAAGTACATGATAAAACGTGAGGGATAAATACAGTTCTATCAGTTCAATTCGGTGATGTAAAACGAGCACAGAACTTGGTGCTCTTTATAATTTAATTAGGTAGCATTCAGTGCCTCTGCACATTCTTTTTAAATGATGCGAAAGCTGGAAATGGTCATACTTTCTCCTCTTTTCCATACTGAGGGTTGGGACACAAAGTGGGTCAAATTATTTATTTATTTATTTATTTATTTGTTCATTTGCTCAGTTTCTGACTTTTTTGTTTTTAGTTAAATTTCTTGATAATTTGTCTTGATTATTTGTGTTTGCTGTTTTATTTATTTTTGTTAAGTTTCTTTATTTAGTTTTTGCATTTTTTTGCAGATTATTTTATTGATGTTTTGCATATTTTTCTTAACTGTTAACTAATTTCTGGTAACTGTGCTCATTTTCTGGAGAGTTGATTAATCAGTCTACTTTACTGCTCAATTTTTGCCCTGTTTTGTTCATTTTAGTAAATATTTGGTTCATTTTGTTTGATGTTACTTGCTTATATTGTGAATTATAATGAGGTTTGGGTCTTAGATGGCAAACTCTGTCATGCATGTAGTTTAGGTCTTCAGACTTGTTTTGGTGCTTTCAGAGGATCAAAGCATTCATTTTCATAGTGGATAGAAGTCATTCAGTGTCTTGGTGAGCGCCAAGTCTTTGTCAGTCAGTGTGGTCAAGCTGGACTCCATTCAGAGGCTGGTGGGCTGCTTAACGCTGTTGCCATATGTTCAGTTGTTTGTTTGTCTCAGTTGAATTTCCCTCATCACTCTGAACGGAGCCAGAGCGGAGCCTCAGGCTTCTTTTTGTACACCCCCACAGTCACTGTCGACCAAGGGCGTAGGTTTGGTCTCCACATTGGTAGGGACGATATAACAGCATAAGCTGCATGTGCACTTTTTGCTGGGG
>JAQQAE010014441.1:0-12389 GCA_029823295.1 Pseudamia nigra
TTTAAAATTCTTGCGGGCCAATTAAAAGTGGACCGCGGGCCGCAGTTGGCCCGCGGGCCGTAGTTTGGACACCCCTGATCTACAGCAATCCAGCTTCAAAGTAACTGCGGTATTTAAAAAAGGATGAAAAAGACTAAACCGTGTCTTCAAAAAAATGACAACTTTGTAAAGTTTATCTCAGTGTCAGCATCAGTGGAACAAATCCATACGTCGGGTCCTGATAACATCACACAGACATAGTCTGTCATCCTCAAGCCCGGAGAGACTGACTAAACATTCTGTTTTATAATCATTCTTCTTTTTTAGCACTCAATGTGTAATAAGTAGAAACTGTTAATCAGCTAACCTGTGTCCGTCTCTTCTTTCCCATCTGTCAGTGATGCTGCTGGACACAACAGAATCTACCTCAGAGCTGGGCTGGACCACCTATCCAGACACCGGGGTAAGCAGCCACATCGCTCACTGTCAATGTGCTTTCCAGCTGTTGGAGCATAAAATAGGCTTGTGTAGAGGTTAATAGCCAGATCAAATGTGTTAACCACGTGTTACACACATTTTAATGCCGAGATGTAGTTATTTTGTTTGTTGTGTTGTAACTCAGTCATTTAATTAGTAGTTGTAATACACTGTTATACAGAAAAGACATTGATGGATATATTTTGGCATCGATTTATTAAAGGTTTCTTGTGACATTAGGACACATACTATAATAAGATTTAATGTGTTGATATTAGGTTATACATTACCCTGCTTTTGTACAAAGGGTATAGCCTGATTTACACAAACCAATTTTTTGACTTGATCATAAAATGTTACATAAGGACAAATACTGTATATGGCTGGTCTTTATCTTTTAACAAACATGAGAATATATCAAGCAAACCCCAGAAATTTTAAACAAACACATTATCATGGTTACAATAGTTTGTGGTGTTCTTTGTAGGATGTGCTGTAATGTACAGACTATTTGTAAATCTAATTAAAGTAAACATAATAGTACGTGAAGCATCTATTGTTTGCACTCTCATATACCACATCACCTATGAAATCAGCAGTACATTTTTTCGGACTGCGCATTCAGTAAATATTCTCCTAACACAAAATCTTCTATCACAGATTTATTTGTGTTGTTCATGTCTCACTCCTGCAGAGGATGACTGATCAATGTTAATTACTACAGTCTAAGACAGGTTTAAATGGTTAAATTCTGCTGAACTCAGTTGTCTGTTCATTAAAAATGATTCTGACTTTGATTAGTTGTGAGTTAATGATGGGGTTCCTATCTTGCAGAATGTTTGACAAATGGCAGACCAGACTTTAAGCCTGAGCGTGGCAATCTGTGTCTTTAATGCCCCCGAGCATTTTTTATTGGTCTCTATCGTACCGTGATTGAACTGTAGATCTCCCATTCTTGAACTGCTTTTTATTTTTAAGGGCTTAAGATCCCCTTGAGTTCTGTAAATACAGTAACTGTGTGTGTGGTTCAGTGTGTGTGGGTGCACACTTGCGTGACTGTGCAAGGGTCAACTCTCGGGTCAGTTAAATTCATTCGTCTGTGAGTGATTGTGTCTCAGTTCTAATACGGCTCATAATTACACACATACATTGTCTTCATTGTCGTCTTTCTTGGAATAATTACTTCAAGTGCATGTGAGACAGTGGAGCATGTTACTGTGGGGAAATTCCTTTGCCAATTACTCTACCAGCGCAGAAAAATATTTTTGTTCTTAGACCCTCTCCATACAAGGACAATATGTGTTATACATGTAATATGTATTTAGAATATGATACTGTGCATGAAATGAAAAAACAAATGAGCTACTTTCTTACATCTGAATTTTGCCAACAAGACCAACTGGCAACAGCCACAGATTCTTATGTTGCCAGCTCAAAAAGGACCTAGAGGAAATACAGTAGTCTTTAACTAACATCTGGCATGCATACCCACTCCCACAGAGCCTTTTATCTCATTTTACACTAAACTTCAGCTTTATGTGCTGTCATTATCACCACAGTATGGACACTAGTGTTAGAGCTTAATTGTACATGATGTTTGATTAATTAGTGCCTTATGTGCATTGGGAATTTGTGAACCATAATGGCAGCTGCAAATGGGAAGTTATCCATTTATTTACACACTATGTGTGTGTGTGTGCGTGTGTGTGTGTGGGGGAGGGGTGCGGGGGTGTGTGCGCGTGTGTGTGTGTGGGTGTGTGTGTGTGTGAGGAGAGAGAGAGAGAGTGAGAGAGAGACAGAGAGAGACAGAGACTGGTATTTGCATGAGCTTTTTTTCTTCTTTATAGTCTTTGGATGAGAAGTGCTTCTGAGATGCAGATATGGTTATTTGACCTGGGGCACCGAACTGAGAAAAGTAGAAAGACAGACCAAGACAGGGGGATAGATGGGGGGAATTGCGTGTATTTCAGTGTGTATGTGTGTTCTTTTTTTTTTTAACCCTTTCTTGATTTTTCTTTCCATATCCCATCTTTTTTGATTTGCTCCAGGCTCTGCACCTCTTTTTCTTCTTTACTGTGTTCTGCTTGCTTCTTTCTCACATATTTCGATTCTTTTAAGTTACTGACGAACAGTACTCCTGCTTCTTTGTCTCTGCCTCTCTCACTTTCTTTTAATCTTTCCTCCTTTTGCCCTTCACAGTCTCAGTGCCACTAGGTCTCTGCCTTGAATTCTCCTTTTATCCTCACGTCAGTCTCTATTCTGCCCTTCATTTCCCTTCAGTGTCAAAGCAGCAGGACTCTCCCCCTACTCCTTACTGTAGTGTATTTTCCCTCCCCTTGTTTCACTTGCTGTCCATCCATTGTGTGTTGGTTATGTGCATTTGCACATACATATGTCCTGCAGTAAATGTGCACATCTGTGTGTTTGTGTTTGTCCACCACTGTGTCCAGGGACTTGACCCTCCCTGTCCTCTGTCACTGGAGAGACTGCATGGCATTTCGGTTCAAATTAAATCACAAAGATGAGTCGTCCCTATTTTTTTCCTCTCTCTAGCGTTCCATCCACCCCTCCTCCCCAATCTGCCCTGTTTCTTTTTTTCTTCACAAGGGAGAAAACAAGACAGGGAGAAAAAAGGAATGAAGCTGGAGGGGGAGGCAGGGGAATGTGCATGTGGGGTCAGAAAAGAAATAAAAACTGTGTTTTTTTTGACAAAGGTACAAAAGCAACCAACACACAATTCCTCACATAAACACCAGGGCACACTTTGACCAACTGTACCTAAAAGTCCATCCGATACTTTTGTTGCCAGCAGCTTAGTCTGCTATAAACAGCACATACATATTCACTGTTGGTCTCTCAGTTACACGCTCTCTCAGCACCCCTCCACCCCAGCATGTGCTCCCTGTTCTCCACTCCATCCCTCATTCCCATGTCTGACAGAGAATGAATCACCACCCATGAGAGGGAAAACTGTCCTTTCACTCCATTAGACTGACAGCTCCTCAGACTCTTTCTATATGCTCACTGATCTTATCATTATTCCAATTGGGCCCAATGTGAATGCACTCTCTCATGTGTGATGTACAAAGATTTTCATATTGACAGTGAAACCACACAGAGAAAGAGATGTGAGAATGCAGAGATACAAACACCTAAATGCACCCTGACAGGGTGTCAAGACCTTTTGTCCTCTTGCCATTGTTGCAGTGAAAATAATGATGATGAGGCCTAATACATAATTCCTCTGTGTTACAACAGAAAAGGGCCTGCTTGTCACTCAGGGATACACGGGCTTAAAGCCGAGCCTTTTCATCTTTGCAGCTCCTGTACTGGATAATTGGTGAAACGAAAACCTGTGCCCACATTTACATTTTGACTCATCTGACAGCCTCATTTAGAGATGTGTCTCAGTTTTCTCCTAGGCCTTGTCACTCGCATCCATATTATTACAAATCCTTTAGTACATCTTCATCTTTTCAGCTTCCTTAAAAATATGACAAAATGTGTGTGTCTTAGTGCGCAGCAACTGCCACAAATCAGACACACAAGCCACCTATCAAATGCAAACAATGGACATATGCAAATGCAAAAGCAGTGCAAGGGAGAAGCCAAGCACATGTCACTTCAAGAAACTGAAATGCTGTTAATATACAATGATATTATAGAGTTATAAAACATGAATTACAGAATGCCAACATAATCTTTTACACCACAGTTTTTTTTTGTCTGAACATTTAAGGATCTCCCAGTATGCCAAAGAATACAGAACTGTGGGTGGAACCCTGGGTTACGAGTTTAATTTGTTCCAGGATCAAGCTCGTAAAGCAGAAAACCTGTGAGCCGGGGCTGTTCCAAGACCCAAGAAAACTCCCATACATACTGTATACACCCATACGTGCACGTAAGGTATCCGGAAAAGAATGTTTATTTATTATTATTATCTGAAATGGAAGTTATGTTAATTATCTGAAAAGGAATGCATGAAATTAGTTATAAAAAATTATTTATAATGACATATCACCTTGGAGACTGTTGACTGCAGGCGGGGTGTTTCTCGGGTGTTTTTTGTCTATGAACCCCCAGAACAGTTTATAGTGCCACAGCATCTCCTCAGTCTCCGCTGTTGTCATAACCTCCTCCTCATTGTCCTCCTCTCCGCTGCTGAACTGCTGCTGAACCTCCTGTTGTTGCAGCGCCTGTAGCTCCTGGAGTTCCTTGGCAAACAATTTTACTTGCAACCCAAGTTTTGGCTCGTGAGCTGGTACAAAAATTTGCCCAATTTCTTCCTCGTAACCGAGAAATGCGTAAGCCGATGCACTCGTAAACCAAGGTACCTCTTTATGCGCTGTAGTCATGTCTAGCACACACATATTTTTTGACTTAATGAGTATGGAGCTTCTTTCTATATGTATTTTTATTTTTCGTTACTTTTTGAGCAAAAATTATCTGTTGATTAATGAATTGAATTTTGTGCCAAATTTGGGGTATTTTATGATAAATGGTTTGATTAAGTACTGTTTATTACCACTGCTTAGAAAAGAAAGTCTATTATGAATCAGTGAGAATAGGGACGTTTGTGTGCGTGTCTTGTATTAGGAATTAAATGTTGATGAATGTTATTGAGGATGAAGATGTCAAACAGCAACGTGTGATGTTAGCAAAAACTCTGAGCCTACATATCAAGTGAACAGACAATATTCTCAATATTTACTCTGTAACATGTAAACGGTCTTTTAAGGTACAGAAAAATGTGACCCAACAGTAAACGTACGAGGGATTTTAACAGTTTACACAGACTGACTCTGAAGGTCCCTGTTCAAGATCAAGTTGTTCTTTTAGTGACGTTTACACAAACTGATAGTATTGTTCCTGTCTCTGTCAGTGGGATGAGGTCAGTGTCATGGACGATCGGGGGAAGCTCATCCGAACTTTCGAGGTCTGTAATGTCAATCAAAACCCCCGTATACAAGACAACTGGCTGGCTACACCCTTCCTGTACCGTCACTCAGCTCCGCGGATATTTGTCACGCTACGTTTCTCGGTGCGTGACTGCTCAAGCCTGAGGTCTCCATCTCCCACCTGCCGAGAGACGCTCACACTGTTCTACAAACAGGCTGACTCACAGAGGGAGCTGGAGAGGACGTGGGCGGCTGAGGTAAGGTGAAAAAATGGTGGATGAGTATTTAGTTTGGAAAAAAAAGAGAATGTAATTGATCCCCATGTGTAAAGTGGATCAATACCATGTGATGTAATTACAAAAACTTCTGTTGTTCTTGTTAGTCCAAAGTGTCCCCTCTGGCACATAAATATTTTCCACCCCCCAGCAGTATGTTACAACAAAACAGACACTCATTCCTATCAATTTGCATCATAGGGTGAAATGTTGTTTCCTATTAGACACTGAGACTAAAAACATGTCAATACACTGGCTTTTAAATTAACAACTGTATACAGTAAATCCTTTCTGTTTCCATAAAAAAGATAATCCAGGTGCCAATTTCACAAAGATAGACCTAGACTAGGCTAGATCTAAATGATTAAATAGATCATGTGCATTGTCCCACTGACCTGTTATGCTGGTATGATTTGGTAACACTGCACAGCTGTGTTTATTCTAACAGAGAATATTACCTCGTGGAAGAATTTTTAAGGTAGAAGATGGTTTATTATGAAAAAAGTCACAACAGACTCAAAAATGAATACTTATCTTGGAAAAAAAGCACCTCTGCTAACTTTCTCAGTCAGACTGAGGACACATCATGGGGAAAAAAATGACTGACAGTCTCTATGTCACTATACAGTACAGTATAAGGGTTTCTATAATCACTAAAAGCACTTCTCATTTTTGAACAGACTTCAAGCAATGTTTGCCTCCTTTTCATTGCTGGTTACTTACTATGTGTAGCTTTACAGTGAACACTAAAACAAGGCCTTTTTATTTTTCTTTCTCAGAAATGTATCAAAAAGGAAAAATGAGACTGGTCTAACACTACACAGTCATCTAAAATACACCACAGTAGTCCAATAAATGGTTAAACAAAAATCAAGAATAAAATAAGTGCAGGGGGAAAACAAGATTTTGTGATTAAGCACATCTGAACATTGATTTAGTCTGAAAGTAATTTCTATTTTTCGCAGCTGACTGTCATTACTAAAAGCTGCTTCACGGCTTGAGGCAAAGAAACTTCTGACAGAATCACTAAGCAATGAAAAAATATCCAATTTTCATTCACAACAAAACCTCTCATCATCTCATGACAGGCAATAATCACCATAATCACTGTTGTGCTTTGCAGGAAAAGATGTTGAGATGTACTGTATAGCTTCCTCATCCCGTACTGTTGTGAAGCTCATGTTTGTGGTTTGAAAAATGCAAAATGTGTCACTTTGGTTTTTTTTTTCTTTTTAAATCTGACTGAAGTTCCACTAATCATATATTTAAAGCCTAAAGTAAACAACAGTGACCACTTTGGACTCACCACAGGAAATTTACTGAACCTAATAACATAGAAGCAATTATTACTTATTCAGTGACACTGACTTGTCCAAAGACTACTGTATTTATTGCTTCATGTTAAAATGTCTTCCTTTGTTTATGATTGTTGTGAACCCTTGATTCTGAATCGCATCAGCTGCATATACAGCTGCTGTCATCGTGGGAGGTTCACAGTGTTTGTATATTTTAATGCATTTCTCCTCAGGGAAGTGAGGTGCTTTTTAAAAATGCAAATCAAAGCCTGATGAAGAATCAGAGGAAAGTTACAGAGGAAAGGGAAGTAATGCAGCACTGAAAGTCTTTGCAAACTCCCACTGGGACCTGCATAGTTTTAAGTCACTGTTTACTCTTTACACTAAACTGCCTTGTATGATAGAAGTGTCTGGGATAAAATTAAAACTGAAAGGATGACTTTCAACTTCTGCCATTTGTCTTATTTCTATTTCCCACTTTTTTCCCTAAAATTTAAATGTTCTCATTGCCATCTGTTATTCAGTTGTTATTAAAATACCATAATGTTTTGTTGACATCTTTACAATTTCTTTGGTTTCTAGGGACCATTACTTATGTCCATTTTTCATTGCCACTAACAGTTGACTCAGCCTAGCATTAACATGGTATGTTTTTGAATTTCCACTAAATGGGAACAGCTACCAAGCATAACGATGAAAGAGTATTTTTGGTTCTTTCTTTGTCGCTGTAGCAAGCACTCACTGGTTGATCCAGAATTGCTACTGTGCTGGGACATCATGTACACATCATATATCATGTTGTATCTCAGGACCCAGAGCTAAGTCAGAGCAAAGTCATCAAAACTGTTTCTTACAGTTTTTCACTAAACACTATTTTGTTAAACAAAGTTGAAGTCAAAACAATTATCTTCTCATCTCAAAAAGTCATATGCCCCTTCTCCACTAGTGCCTACGTACTTGGCTCAGCTCGGCTCGACTCAGCTCGGTTCTACTCAACTTGGCTCAGTTTAGTTTGTTTTTCATTGCAAGTGAGTACTATCCGTGTAGGTGGAGTCATAGGCAGAGTTGCGTCCCGAAACTCTCTTGTTGGCATTTGTGCGCAACACAAGCACAATTTAACAATGGAGGACATGGAGGTGATGATGTACTTGCTTCTCTGTATGTGGCTTTTAATCAAACACAAGTTACAAGAAAAGAGCCAGAGAAGAAAAACAAAGGAAAAGTACAGGAGGCTTTGGGAAGTCACACAGTAGTGTGAAGATAAAGACGAGAGGAGGTGAAGACAGGCAGGCTGAAGTGAAGGTGGCGTTGCCTTTTAAAAGGAATGACTTTGACATCCAGCTGGTGAAATCTATGATGCTGACATGCTGAACTCTGTATAACCTGTGTGAAAGTCATGGAGAGACTTATGAGACTTCATGTGATGAACCTGCAGCAGTGTTTAAGCCAGTGGTTGAAGCAGGATGCAGAGGACAGAGATGCTGTGATGAACCACTTGTGCAAATAGTTAAAAATGTTTGTCATACCTTCCCATGACTATTGTATAGTATCTATTGTGATAATAAATGTTTGTACATTTTGCAGATGTCTCCACTTGTTTATACATTTTATATGTAAAGGTTCCAATATTAAATGGCAAATAAAATTATAGATTTAATTTTTGATTATTGAAAAATACTCCAGCAGTTTGACACATTAGCTTTAGTGTAATTCATTCGACAGAATTTTGAGGCATAACGTAAGTTGTGGCTAAACGTATTGAATCCCACCAAACACTAACCTGTTATTATGAAATACACTATTTCTAGATATACTATGACTACAGTGAGCAGTATCATCTGTACTGACATATACAAGAGTAGTGATTTTGTGATGACTTCACCTGGAAAAGAAAATAACTTACTTTAGGTAACCTTAGTTATTTATGAGCCATCATTACACCGACACGTCATAGATACCTGTTTGCTTTGTATGGTTTACTCTTCTCCCATAAGTGTATTTCATACAGAATAGAAAAGCATGACAATCACGTAACAGTGTGAGTCTTTATTTGTGAGCAGAAAAACAAAACAATATACATTAATGTTCAGTTCATTATAGGTATGAAAGGCTGAGATTGGGTGCTGGTCACACTGAGCCTGGTTCTGTTCGTCCTCAGTCTTCATCTGTGTGAGAATAGATGTAAAGTCCAGTCTGATGTCGACCCGTTTCCTCTTGTCTAAAAAAGGTACAGAAGCGGAAATGAGAGGTTGTTAAACAAAACAGGTCTTTTTGAAGTATTGGGGAAATATACTTACAGCTTAAAGTCAGTGTTTATTGTTTCTTGCCAGTGAAAACACATCACTGTGTCGAAGCCGGTTCCAGTGTTGAAGCAGAAGCAGCGGAGCTGGAGAACATACACACACAGAACTTGAACACACGCACAGCACAAACCTGCAACACGTAACAAAGTTTTTACTAGTACTAACACTGTCTTGTTCGTCAGATCTTGTTGACATGCTGACTTTACTTGTTTTCAGTAGTGATACTTGGGAGAAACCGAGCACAAAATACTGTACAAGCAGAGCATAGAGTTAGCATTGGTAGCTAAACTAACTAAACTAGTCCATTATCTGCAAACACAGGACACAAAATTACTTTCAAAATATCACTGTTTGTTCATAGTGAGTTTATCACCGTCAGGATAAGTAACGTTAAAGATGCCTTAGCATTAAGTCAAAAATACTCACCATTATCAGGTTCTCAGTTGGTTTCCATTAGATTGAGCCACTTTCAATCGTGTCTTGCGGCTCCATCCAGCTCCCCCTGAATTCTGTCTCAGCCACCAGACACACAAACGTCTGGACCTTGTTGTTGGACACGGTGTGGATTTACACTTTGCCATTGTCGATTAATACAAGTAGTGATGATACAAATGTATGGTCGCTCTTGCTAGGTTTTTAAAAATGGCGCGGTTCATTGTTGTCGGAGTCTCTCTCGAGACGCATCCAGTGACGCCACTCCCTAGCCAATCAGTGGCCTGCGGACTGTGTACGTCATGTTCTCTACTTGACTCAGCTCGCTTGGAACCCTGACCGAGCAGGTACTAAAAAAGTACATGGTACCAGGTACTATGACCTAATGGAAACACTCCCAAAGTGAGCTGAGTCGAGCCGAGTCGAGCCGAGTAGGTACTAGTGGAAAAGGGGCAAAAAATTTCTTTTATTTTACAGGAAGTGTAGTATAACTTAAACTTCTGCCGTCATCGTTGCCTATATTCAGTATGTATATGTATGTGTTTTGTCTCTTGCCCTGTCTCCAGCCGTCCAGTGGAGAGAAGGAGACCAGGGAGGGCTGGGTGAAGATTGACACGATAGCAGCAGATAAAAGTTTCTCCAAGGTGGAGCCCAGTTCACCTCACCACTATCAACCCAACAGATACAGCCGCATTAACATCAAGACTCGGAGTTTTGCCCCTCTCACACGCAATGGGTAGCAACCAACATACAGCTCTTGGTTGAGGATGTTTTCTTGATGTCTTCATTTCTACTTGCCCTTCATCATAGTTGTAATATCTGTTCTTGAACAGATTCGTCTTGGCCATTGTTGACAGTGGAGCCTGTGTGTCCCTCATGGGGGTCTCTATCTTCTACCGCCGCTGTCCAGCTACCAGCCTCTACTTGGCATCATACCAAGCCACTCCCTCAGGGGCAGAGCCAACTGCCTTAGTGCCTGTGACAGGAACGTGTGTCCCCCACAGTAAAGCACAACAAGGCACACCTCCTCGTATGCACTGTAATGCTGAGGGGGAGTGGATGGTGCCTGTAGGAGGGTGTGTCTGTGATGAAGGATATGAGCCAAACATCAATGGATCTGCCTGTTTGTGTAAGTCCAAAAAAGGATAGTTTGTGTAACTAATCCATCACAGCCATTAAATTTGTCATACACGGCACTTTGTGACAAGTACAAAGCAAGAGTTCTGAAACATGTCACAGACCATCCTAATACACAAGCAGCAGTATCAATAAGTCAAGATCAAACTTCATTTGTTACCACAGGATAATTATTAGCTTTTACATAAAATGTAGTAGCATACTGTATGTCTTTGTTAATGACTCCCTTGAAAGTGAACTATTAAATGTAGTCATCAAGCCTCTTTGGAAGAACATGATAGAATAGAATACAAAAAAGACAATCCATCATATGACAATGCAAAAGGTTTCAATTGTAATTATGTAACAATTCAACCAAACCCAGGCACTGAATTTGTTAAGGTTATATTAACCTCCATCTGTCCGTCCATACATCCATCATCTTCCACTTATCCGTGTCCAGGTCATGGGTGCAGCAGCCTAAGCAGAGAAGCCCAGACTTCCCTCTCCCCAGCCCCCTCCTGAAACTCCTCTGGGGGATCCCCAGGTTGTTCCCAGGCCAGTTGAAAGACATAGTCCTTCTAGCGTGTCCTGGGTCTGCCCTGGGGCCTCCTCCCAGTTGGACATGCCTGAAACACCTGCCCAGGGATGCATCCAGGAGGCATCTGTATCACATACCCAAGTCACCTCACCTGGCTCCTCTGGATGTGGAGGAGCAACGGTTCTACACTGAGCTCCTTCTGGATGGCTGAGCTTCTCACCCTATCTCTAAGGGAGAACCCAGCCACAATGCGGAGGAAACTCATTTCAATTGCTTGTATCTGGGATATTATTTTGTCGTTCATGACAAAAAGCTCTTGACCACAGGTGAGGGTAGGAATGTAGATCAACCAGTATATCGAGAGCTTCATCTTTTGCCATCTTGTTAACCACAACTGACCAATATAATGTCCACATTACTGCTGATGCCGCAGCATTCTGCCTGTCAATCTCATACTCCATCCTCCCCTCACTCATGAACAAGACCCCAAGGTACTTAAACTCCTGCATTTAGGACATGAACTCCTCCCCAACTTGGGGCGGGCATTACACCCTTTTCTGGGTGAGAACCATGGGCTCAGACTTGGAGGTGTTGATCTTCATCCTGGACCACTTCACAATCAGCTGCAAACTGCTCCAGCACAAGCTGTAGGTCATGGCTCAATGAAGCCAAGAGGACCCTGACCCTAGCAAATAGCAGCAATGAGATCCTGAGGTCACAAAACTGGACACCCTCCTCACCCTGGCTGCACCTACATATTATGTCCATTAAAATTATGAACAGGATTGGTGGCAAAGGGCAGCCCTGTTGGAGTCTGACCCACACTGTGAATACTAGCCTCGTATTATCAAATAATGTTGATAACACCATATAATATCATGTAGGTTATTCTTCCATTTTAGATATTATACAGCTGTTCACAGGCTGAGCAGCTGTCATCAGGGCAGATGTTTTAAAAATCATGTATAAACAGAATGTACATAACATGTCATTTAGTTGTCTGTGAAGATTCTCAGTCATCCAGGTCATAGTATCCAAGGCGTGTGGTTTTTTTTTTTTTTCTTCCATCGACT
>JAQQAE010014442.1:0-12389 GCA_029823295.1 Pseudamia nigra
GTTTAGGCACCCCTGACAATTTCTATTATTTTTATTTATAAATCAGTAGGTGTTTGGATCAGCAATTTCATTTTGATACATCAAACAACTGATGGACGCAGCAACATTTCAGCAGTGAAATAAGGTTGATTGGATGAACAGAAAATGTGCAATATGCATCAAAACAAAATTGGACAGGTCCATAAATTTGGGGACCTTTTCTCCTTACCAAACATCTCCAGTTCAGTTAGGTTTGATGGTTGTTGAGCATGGACAGACTGCTTCAAATCATCCCACAGGTTTTCAATGATATCTAGGTCTGAGGACTGGAATGGCCATTCTAGAACATTGTACTTGTTCCTCTGCATGAATGCCTGAGTAGATTTTTGAGCACTGATTTGGGTTGTTGTCTTTTTGAAATATCCATCCTCAACTTTGTGACTGATTCCTGCACATTATTCTCAAGAATTTGTTGATATTGACTGGAATCCATGTGACCTTCAACTTTAACAAGATTCCCAGTACCAGCACTGGCCCCAAATCCCCACAGCATGATGGAACCGCACCATCATCCAAATTTCACTGTGAGTAGCAAGTGTTTTTATTGGAATGCTGTGTTCTTTATGAGTCAGACAGACTCATAATCAACTAGAGAGCACTCGGAGAGTGCAGACCTCCACCAAGCAGCTCATTTTCCCGTATAATGTAATTTATACCCAACAATAACAGGCCTACATTTATTTTATCTATTGGATTCCTTGACCATGAAAACATACCCATAGCATTTAGAATCACATTCATATCATTATTAGTTCAAGTTATTCACAAAAAATACATATTTCCATAATGGCAATTTTCTTCTGGATCTAACTCCATAACTACTTCTAACATAAATTTAGCCACATAAAATTTCACTCTGAGTCCCAGCTACAGTTTGGTGTTAGTAGCATGTCTGTACCTTTATTTGTTACATTACAGTGCCAAGTAAATTTACTTGTTTTGGATCAAATTATCTGGAATATTGCCATGATCTGAATGTATGTGATATGGTAGAATCTATTTTGAACTTATGTATTTTTTTGCATTGACCCTGGGCATTTATTGTGGAGTTACATGCAAAAATGCTGAAATTTCACAGCTCCAGATGGTGAACTCTCCAACCAGTCACTAGAGCAGGTGAGTTCACTGACTAGCTCCTTCCCTCAATTTGAAGGAGTTCTGATCAGTGAAATCACCTGCTTCAGTGACTGGTTGCAGAGAAAACCTGCAGGGTCTCGGCCCTCCATGGCACGAGTTTGACACCCCTGTTTTAGACTGTCTAAAGTACCCACATTTAGCAACTTTGTACACTTATGACATTTTGGGGTAGAGGTAGAGCAAGTCGTCAGATAACCAGAAGGTTGGCGGTTCAAACCCTACTCCATCCCAGTGTTTCTGAGGTTATGTCCTTGGGCAAAGACACTTCAAGAGGCAAGACACCTTGCCTCCAGTGAAAAAAAACCTGGGGCCTTTCTGAATAGTATTTCCTATCTCCCTTCCTACTGCCCTTTCCTTAACTCCGAAGTGAGGTCAAAGAATAGTGGATAGAAAAACATAAAAGGAATTAGGAAAAGGAACTGCAGAGCAGAGAACAATCCGACTCTCCTATACTTAGTGTGTGTAATCATGCGGTGGAAAGAGGTCACTGTCCGACTAACTACAACATTCCGACAATGAACTACAGAAAGCGCTTCTTAGACTCCTGTGTGTTTAGAGCAGGTTGGCAAATAGAACCCTGTTAATACTAGGACACCATGGAATAGAAACAAACAACAGTATATGCGATGCCTGCTAGACGACTGATATCTGTCACTATGAACCTGAATGATATTGTATACATAGAAAAATAAATCTATCAGCAGATAGTGATTTGGATACAAATCTACAGCAGAACATGTTCATCATTCTGAAGTTCACACAATGAATATTTATAACTGTAAGCGAATGAAACCGGAGCCTGATGCACCCACATCTCCCTCTCTGAACCCGCACCTCCCTTCATGAAGCCACACCTCCCTCCATGAAGCCACACCTCCCTTCATGAAGCCACACCTCTATGAACCCGCACCTTTCTCCATGAAGCCACATCTCCCTCCATGAAGCCACACCTCTGTGAAGCCGCACCTCCCTCTGTGAAGCCGCACCTCCCTCTGTGAAGCCGCGCCTCCCTTCATGAAGCCACGCCTCTATGAAACCACACCTCCTTCTGTGAAACCACACCCCCTTCACGAAGCCACGCCTCCCTTCACGAAGCCACGCCTCCCTGTATGAACTCGCACCTCCCTCTATAAATTTACACCTCTGTCTATGAATCCAGTTCTCTTCTGTTTATTAAAGAGCAGACTCTTCACAAATCATCAAATCAGTGACATGAACCGATTCACAAACAAAACAGACACTAAGAGAATCAGAAAAAAACTCACGTTAGTACCTAAACTGTGCTTACTTTATGACTGATTTAAAGAATTAAAGACAACTCACCTCTATATACTGTAAAACCACTATTAAATAGACTTTATGACACTATAACAATTATCTTTACTCACACACACCTTCTAATGCTAAATCATAGACTGTATAATGATAAAATGTAAATAATACATAAAACTAATGAAATACGTAAAGTGATGTGATTTGACTGTAAATGACCATTTATTTACCAACATCGCTTTTATTACATGACATCAGTGATGCACATGAATGCTCCTATAAATATTTGAATTCATAAATATCCTTACTTTCCTGATCTAGATGCCTTTCTCCTCCATTTAAGATCCACAGTACAGTTTAGTTTCATTAATGTGTCTGTGAATGAGACATAAATAATGTTAAATCTTCCTAAACGCTGCAGTACAGTGATGATTAAAATGAGGAAACAAATTGTGCTGCAGCATTAATTTCACAACATCAGCAGTAGAGTCTGGTCCGTAGTTCACCTGATTACAGTTAAAACATCCGCATCAACAGGTTGACTCAGAAGATGAACGCATGCATCTTCTATGTCATCTTTGGTTGTTGTCGGCAACAATCAGGTGGGCCGACATCACGACCGCAGTGAATTGTGGGATATACTTTCTAATCTCCTTTTGCAAAAGGAAAGTCCAGTGGTTCTTATGTTAAAGGAAGCTCTAAAGGAAGCGTAGACACTCCTTTCCTTTTCCTTTGGAGAATTCAGAAAGCTTAAATCATAGTGGAGACACTACTATTTCTGGACCATAAGGACAAAAAGATAGGAAAGGAGATAGGAAATTAGGAAATACTATTCGGCCTTCTGCAGCAATGCCTGAATAGCCCTGCTTTGGACCACCAGTTGTCTTGTGTTGGTTCAGGTTAGGTACAGAGTCAATAATCCTCTTAGTGCTTCAAGTTTGTGAAGTTGGTAGAACTTTCTATACTAAACTTTCTTTTTCTGCATAAATTTGACCTAAAACATCATTGGATCTTCACACAAGTGAAGATTGAGAATATATGAGGAGAACCCAGTTAAACAAATGAAAAAAAAAATTATTGCTGGTCCTTTGTTTATTGAGGAAAATGATCCAATACTACAAATCTGGGAGTGGCAAAAGTATGTGAATCCTTGTTGTTGTCATTACCTCGTTTGACTCCTTTTGCAGAAATACCTGCAGATAAACACCTCTGGCAAATGTTGATCAGGCCTTCACATCAGCTTGGAGTAATTTTTAGCCCAAATTTTAATCCATGCTTTTATCACTTACTCAGCTGGATTATGTCTCCAGCTAGTGCAAAGCATTGCTGCATGTCTTTTAAGTGGAGCATAAAAACCAGAGAACATTTCACCTATTTTACCTGCCCTACATTGGCTGCCTGTCCATTTTAGAGTTTTATTTAACTTAAGCCCAGCCTCTTTTTTAGGCCTCTTTTTTGCCAGCCGCAAAGCAAAAGCTGGTATTGTAATCACAGTGTCTGCCTTTCCGTCTTCACTTTAAACTAGTCACTTGGTCCTGAAACATACATAAGTTTATGTTTCAGAGTAATGTCTTTTTATTTGTCGTGTTGTCCATCTGTCCGACTGCTAACTCACATACACTATGGAGGATACTGTTGGGGCCAGTGGTATCAGATCTTGTAGGCAAGCATCTCCAGTTTGTTGCTGTAATGTACATCAGCTTATTAGCTAAGATATGCATGTAAAATGAACTTCATATTAGAATCCAGTCAAAATTAATGTACTCATCTAAAAGATCATAAAGACCCATCATTTATAAAAAATCAGTGTTTTTCAAGCTGTTAAAATTTCACTGTTAATAATAAAACAGTAAAATCATGACATAAAATGGGTCTTTTCTTTAATGATGCAACAGAAGAGTGGTTCAAAGATTTTTGAGTTTATTTTTTATTTTATCTAATGGGATGTCTCACACACTCAAACCCACTGTTTCCATGTGCTGTTGTGGCTGCTCAAGACCATGAAACTCTATGAAAAGCAGAAAAGGGAGCACGTGTTTTTCAGCGTGTGTTTGTGCATGCTTTTGTCTGAATGCATGTGTTTATGATACAAAAAAGGAGTTTTAAGTGCCACAGGGAAAATGATAAAGGAGAAAGTGCACTACATGGCTTCTGTCATTAGGAAAAAACATGAACATCCATGTGTGTCTGAATGACACAAAGTGATGGGGTGAATTCAAGGACATGGAAAAGAAAAACAAGAAAACAGAGGTCTGTTTGTGAAGCCATATGGATGTAAACGTCATGTACAAACTCCAGAAGAAATGGGATCATTTCAAAAATACAATGAAAAAAATTTGTGATGTGTTAATTTGTATGAACCTTTTTCTAATTGACCACAACACAAAATAAAGATTTTAAATAGTTTCACTGACCATCTTAATTGAGCAAATTTATATTCTGAAGCCTGTAGCGCACTAAAAAAAAGTTGACATTGATAGTCATCTCTTTCACATGGCTTTTCTCTTTTATTACATACACCCTCTGTGAACCATGAGCTAAGCTGATTGAGTTAATCTGGGTCAAATTATTAATGGTGTGGTAAGGTATGAAAAAGAAAAATGCATCCTGGGTTATAAAGACTTAAAGATCCCACACTATGAAAATCCATTTTTTTGGGTTTTTTTAGCCTTATATAAAGTCTGTAATGTACTGTAGTTCTGAAAATATGAACTAGATCAGTACTGCCAATCCTGAGAAATATGCGCAAAACGACACCATAGAGTCAAGACCAGGCAACAGAGTGACAGTAATTTACAGGTCTCTGCTGGTTCCCCACAGCAGTTACCCACCCATAGTTAAACAGAAACTGTGTCTGCTCCCAAAGCAGACAAATTATATAAATCAATCAGCAGAGTAAGGACAGGAAATCAAAATAACCTTATAAAAAAAGCCAATCAGAACCCATGGAAAATGAAAATAAGAAAATGGATTATTAAATGCAGTATAAGATCACTTGCATCTAAATCTCTATTAATTAATGAATTAAGTAGTAATCACCAAATTGATTTACTCAACCTTTTGGAAACATGACTGCCTCAGGATGAATAAATAGCCTCAAATTAATCTACTCCTCCCAGCCACTGAACTGTCACATCACTTGCATCACAAGCAGATGGGGAAAAATTATTCAAAATTATTAAAAACCATAAACCAATACATAAGTATACCTCATTTGAAAGTCTAACTCTGAGAATCTTGAATGTTAACTGGAAATCAGAAAAAAAAACAGTTCTTGGACCTCCCATCAGAGTTAGTGCTTAGCACAGACAAAGTTATAACAGTGGGTGACTTTAATATAAAAATAGTTTTACAAAATACAGAACCCCCCCACCACCCACTTAGCCAAAACTACATACTACTCATCTTTACTAGAGGAAAATAAGAACTACCCCACGTTCCTTTCCAGCACTGTTGCCAGATTAACAAAAAGCCATAGTTCTTTGAAAAGCAATATCCCTTTTTAGTTTCTGATGTTTGTTCACCTGATTGAAGTCTGAGGCTGCTTAAGTGCATGATCTGTGGTAAGAGGAACAGATGTCCATATTGGCCAGATGCTCTAAGTCCTAGAGAACAACTTGGGCAGCATTCTTGAGAACTGCTTAAAAAAGACACATGCAAGAAGATCCAGCACTTAAGCAGGGTGGTTTACAAAGAATGCAAGAGCATGTTCAGAGTCCAGGCCAAGAAAACAAGGCCAACCCAAGGAGCAAGCAGAAGACAAAAACAGATAGCTGTGCTGCGTAAAGATCTCTGAAGTGTCAAAAGGTATGGAAGAAGGTTCCAAAGTCAGAAAGAGGGTCTCCAAGAGCTGCAACACATTCTGCAAAAGAAACTGCTCACTCTCTGATCAGCAGAGAGGCTGCACAAGAAGCAGAGTGAGAAGGAAAAAAAAGGAAGATATTCTTTAGTAACCGTTTTCAGTTCACGTCAGACTTACTGGGAAAACCCAAGAGTGGCAGGTTAGAATGACAGACTGTGGTCAAGGAAAACATCAGACAGGCAAATAACGACCCTGACAAAACCACACCACTAAAAGGCACCCCCGTATACTGAAGAAGAGCCAGATCCTGAAACACATTTTGACCTGTCAGACCTGCATTTTGAGAAAATCAAGAAGATCAGCAAAGGTTCAAGATCAAGCTCTGCTCTGGGACCATCACAAACCACCTACAAGAACCTACCCATCTACAAGAACTGCCCAAAGCTACTCAGTCGACTGTGGAAGCTTATCTGAACAGTTTGGAAGAGAAAGCAATTACCATCAGCATAGACATTGGCAGAGGACTGCTTTATACCAAAAGAACCTGACTCAAGAGGGCTTGACCAGTTCAGGGACATCTCTCTGATGGATGTAGAAGGGAAGATATTCTAGTCAGTAATAGCCAAGAGAATTACCACCTTTCTCCACGCCAAGTACGTCAACCCCAGTATCCAGAAGAGGGGCATCCCAGGGTACTCAGAATGCCTAGAACACACAGCGTCAATAAGCCAGCTGATCAAAGAAGCCAAGATAAACAAGAAAGACCTAACAGTTGCGTGGCTAGACATCACCGAGGCCTATCCCAGTGTTCCCCGTCAGCTAATTGAGACAGCACTACAGCAGTAACATGTTCCAACAGAGGTTGTGAAGTTAGTCATGAGTCATCTCACAAACTCAGAATGCAATTCTCAGTGAACAACTTCACAACAGACTGGCAAAGACTGGAGAAGGGTTGCAAGGTGCATCGTATCAGTAGTCTTATTGATGGCAGCCTTGAACATACTCCTAAAGGCAGGGGCTGGACAAAGCAGAGGACCTAAGGCCAAAGAACCAAACACCCCTCATGCTGGGTGTTTATGGATGATAACACAGTCATGGCTGAGTCAACAGCTGGAACCTGCTGGATCCTCTCAGCCCTGGAAAAGATGGTGAATTGCAAGCCATAATGCAAATCAAGCCAACAAAATTGAGATGCCTCACATTACAAAAGGGCAAGCTTGAAAAACAACTCATCATCCAAGGTAAGAATATTCCCACCATCCAGGAAAAGAACATAAAATGCCTAGGTAAACACTTTGACCAGTTGTTGGGAGACTTCAACAGTAGCAAAGACATCCATAAAGTACTGAAGAAGAGGCTACAAGCAATTGAAAAATGTCACCTTCAGTGCTGCTTCAAAGCATGGTGCTTCCAGTACAGAATAGTCCCAAGACTTCAGTGACCCTTCCTGCTTTATGACATGGCCTTCTCTAAAGTAGAGTCAATGGGATGGATGTGCAGCAGATTTCTTTGGAAGTGGTTGGGCATTCCACCAAGCATTAGTACCATACATCTATACAGCAGGTCAGTGAAGCTTACTTTTCCTCTGCCATCAATTGGGGAAAAATTCCATGCTGGAAAAGTGGGAGCAATTTTCACCCTACGCCTATCCAAGGATACAACAGTGCAACATGCATGAGAGGCTGTAAAGACTGGCAGGAAATGGAATATGGAGGAAGACCTACATCACCAAGAACTAGCAGGAACAGTGAGTAAAGGAAGACCTTGGCAACTATGGAGAGAGTCATTGAAGCAAGGCAGACAGAACAAAGAGACATTCCACCATGTGACTCCTCTGAAGAAGACAACAGGAATTGTCGAAACATGTCAAGGTAAATAAACCTACATCCGTCAACAACAAAGAAAAACAGTAAATGTACAAAGAGAGACATGATCGTACAGCAAGCAAAAATGGAAGCAGAACACAACAGGATCGTGAAGACAGTAGGACTAGGAAGCCAAGGCAGCTCGACCAAATGGCAAGCTGCACTTCAATTGCCACTAACATGGAAAGACCTGTGGACCACAGACCTAGGATGGCTCAACTTCCTACTCTGGGTAGTATCACACCTGCTTCCAACGCCTTACAACTTGTGCCTATGGGGAATGGAAAAGGATGCATCGTGTTCTCTGTGTAAAGGAGATAACTGCTCACTCAACCACATCCTCTCAGCATGTCCCAAAGCTCTAGGAGAAGGGAGGTATCAGTGGAGTGACGACAACATCTGACAAGAGATTGCCACAGTGGTGGATCAGTGAAGACTGGAGATCAATAGGCAGAATATACAGGAAACAATGAAGATCACACAGTTCCAGAAATAAGGTGATAAGACCAAGCCTGGTAAATTTGTTGGAGTCAAGCTCGGTTTTGTCCACAGCTTCAGACTGGGAGCACCAAGTGTATGTTCTGATGAAGCTGAGATTCCCTGAAAAGATAGCAGTCAAGTCATTGTGGCCTGACATGCTACTACTGTCAAGGGAAATTGTAACAATCCACATAATAGAGCTGACAGTCCCTTGGAAGGATAGACTTGACATTTCACAGGAGCTGAAATTAGCAAAGTACCAGGACTTGGCAAAAGAAGCATGTGTCAAAGAATGGAATGCCAGCCTGATGCCAATTGAGGTCAGATGTGGAGGTGTCATCACCACAACCACAAGAACCTTCCTATGCAACTTAGGCTGTCCGCCTACCACCACAAAGAAGGAAATCAAGACTGTCTGTGCCTCACCAGAGTCATGTTTGCGATGGCTTTGGACAAAAAGGAGAGAAAGTTGGAACCTAGTCAGTTAACTCCAAGCCAAAATATTAGCACATGGTTGCACCTAGCTCAGGAGGCATAGTAACAAAGAGCCCAAAGCTAGTCTGCAGGTGAAGACGTTAGTTGTCTTTGCTGCCTCAATCAGGTTAGGTGCTCCGGTTAAGGGGCAAAATGCAGATGGCCCTGAGATACCTGCTGATGATGCAGACTAAGGAAGAAGTACAGCAACCAGATACCAGTAAGCTGCATGCATCATGCAGCAGTTCATGAAACGCAGTAGCTTAGCATCCCAGATGTTTACAGAATTAAACAGATCCCAAGAATACAGTTTGCCTCCTTTTGAGCCATTTTACCCCCGATCCTAGCTTGGGGTTGGATTTTATCTCAGTTTTGTTCAATACATTTCCATTTACCTTGGTATTTAGCTTGGTAAAAACTTAGTAAAGAGGAACAAGGTTCTTGCAAAGATTAAAGAGCACAAGTCACTGATTATATTTCACAAACTGAAAAAAATGGGTTTTTAAATATTTCCTATAGTTCTTGTAGAAACAGTCAAAAAAGAGGAGTAGCAGTTTTGGAGTCTAATCCTGTTTTTAATTGGCTTGGAATGCTGCAAAGTGATTGCCTAGGGCAGAGGGGCCATGAGGGAATTTCCTGTCCAGATTGTTTGATGGAAATTATAAAAAAGATGGCTGCCCAACACGTTTTTGTCCTCGCAGTCCATATTTTTTTTGTATTGCTGAAGTTATGCTATAGTAAGCAATATGGGTGGAACTATTATTCTTGTTAAAATTTTAAATGTATGTGTTATTTCTTCCTTTTGAGACTTTTGAAGTCTGAAAGGGGGGAAATATCTAGGGCCTGATGTTTGTTCACCTGTTTGAAGAGAGACCCTTAATAGCTGGTGTAAATCAAACTGGACATGGGCCCTCTATTTTAAGTTTAAACAGCTGTTTATTGCCCCATTTAAGGACAAGGGAGGTTTTCTATTGTTAAACCATGTGTGTAGGGTCAAATGTTCACGCAAACCCTGAGGCTACCTACAGTAAGTTCATGCTCTGTGGTAAGAGGGAAAGATGTCCACATTGGCTGGACGCTCTCCAGGATCCATGATGCCTGCACATTTTGTTAATATATCCTTTACATACAGTACTAGTGGGAACAGTGTTGTTGATCACCCATTTTTGTCTGGTGGTAATTCTGTTGTGGCAATTCTCAGAACAGATTTGAGGTGTTCAACACTCAACTGGGATCTGTAGGGTACTTTCTTGATGTTCACACTAAAAATCTGTTCACACACATATGTAGAGCCAAACAACACCAGAATCCTCTGTGCCATCTTCTGGATGTTTGGAAATTTGGCTGCACTTAATGAAGCATAAAACTCATCCAGTTTAAAGGAGTTGAACTTCTCCTTTAATATCGCACACTGGAGATCAATCAGTTCAAACTGCAACTCCTGTGGCACTGTTTCAGGGTCTTGTGAGAAGGCACATGACACCAGCTGAAGTGCCCTGTCAATTTTTCCAAAATCACAAAACCGACGGCAGAATTCTTCATGCAGGTCATCCAGTGATTTCCTGTATTTTTTCACATGTTGCAGGGCCTCTTTTAATGTAGCCAGTGTGGGGAAATGAGCAAATGACTTGTCTGACATTTGCTTGAAAATAAAACTAGCCTGGTTTTGAAGGCTCTGACATTTGCTTGCATTTCATGCACAAACTGGTTTTTCCCTTCCAGCTTCACATTCAACTCATTCATGTGTGTCAGTACTGTATGTCCACAGTAGAAGGTAAATCACAAAGCCAATCTGTGTCATTCAGCGCAGGAAAATTGTCTTAAGTAGCTCCAAAAATGAAATAATCTCCTGTTTGAGCTCCCACACTTGTTGACACACTTTCCCCAAACTTAACCAACGGACATTAGAATGGTAAAGCACGTCCCTGTGATCAGAGTCAGTTTCTTCAAGAAAATGAAAAAACTGACAATGGTGAAGTCCCCTTGAATAAAGTTAATGAGTTTCACAACTGGCTTCACTACGCAGTCAAGCTGCAACACAGATTTACACAGTGCTTCCTGGTGAATTATGCAGTGTAGAAAAATTACCTCCTGCTCAGGGTTGTCCTCTTTCACCGTGTCCTGGATTCTTTTGAGCAGCCTGATGTTTTTTCCCCATCAGATTTGGTGATCCATCTGTGGTAACGTTGGCGAGCGTACGCCAAGGTAACTTGTGCCTCTTTATAACCGCTGACACGCTGTTATATAAATCCTCTCCCTGTGTTTTTCCTTTTAGGGATTCCATAGCCAAAAACTCCTCAGTCATCTCAATTTTCAATAATCCCTCTGATAAAAATTAAAAGCTGAGCAGTGTTCTTTATGTCATTGCTTTCATCCAGTGCCAAAGAATATAATGTAAATGACTCCGCTTTTTTGTTGAGCTCCATGTGTTCGTCAATTAGTTCAACACGCTGAGTCACTGTCCTGCGTGATAAGCGAATTTTTTCAAATTTGTTCTTGCTCTCAGGACATAAAATACTTGCTGTCTCTACACACTCACTCTTTGAGAAACTCCCCTTCGGAGAAAGGCTTGCTGGCTTTTGCTAGTTTGAATGCCAGTAAATAACTTATCCTCGTGCTTGATTGTTGGGTGGAAGTTGCTCGGATAAAGGTGTTTTGTTGAGCCTGCAAGCTAGCTACCAACCTATCAGCTGTAACCTTGCTTTGGCAGGTTGTTGGTGTAATTAGCATGCTTGGTGGAAAAGTGGCGGCTGATGTTGTATTCTTTTAAAATCGAAATGGTTTCTTGGCAAATAAGACATACAGCATTTGACTGGACTTCACTAAAAAAGTATTTAGGTATCCATTCCTTATTAATCACCTGGCACTCAATGTCGACTTTTCTTTTCTTTGACATTGCTGCAGATGGGCTCTGTGCAGTAGAAGAGCGATAACAGGAAGTGGCTCGAGCGCCGCAAAATCAACTGACTGCACCTAATGCACCACCTTGTGTTGAAATGCTGTCATTACAATTCAAAGTCAAATGAATGCAATCAATCAATCATTCGTATCAAATTGAATTCTGTTCCAATCAATCTTTGGCGGGCCAGATTAAAAAGACCAACGGGCCGGATGTGGCCTGTGGGCTGTAGTTTGCGCACCCCTGCCTCTCCTACTCCCTTCAGGGCTCACCACAGCGAATCATCTGCCTCCATCTTACCCTATACTCTGCATCTTCTTTCACGCCAACTACCTCCATGTCCTCCTTCACCACATCCATAAATCTCTTTGGTCTTCCTCTAGACCTTCTGCCTGGCAGTTCCAACCTCAGCATCCTACTA
>JAQQAE010014443.1:0-12389 GCA_029823295.1 Pseudamia nigra
ATGCGCAGGTGAGCTTGATCAGCAATCAGCAGCCTGAGGAGGAAACAGGACATGCGCACACACAAGCACACCACACATTCACACACACAAGCCAGAGGAGGAGGAGGAGGAGGAGCCTGGGATACGGCAGCGCCCGTAACAATGTAGTAATGATCAATGGATGCATTGTGTCGTATGAGTTCTGACAGGAAAGTCAAGCATCCTCTCTCAAAGCATACAGTCCGATGCTAAATTCTATGATAGTTACCATGGCGACACATTGTCCGCAGAGAGTCAGCTTGCCCCCATATCAGAGTGTTGGTGTAAGTAGGGGAGGGAGAAGCCAAAAACTTCATTTTCTCACTCCGTCTCTTCCCTGGAGGTTTTTGTTGCAAGGTCATTTACAAGAATCTGAAACATAAACAAAAAAACACAGTCTCACTTTCAGAGGCAGAATAAGACTTTTACACCTCTGAATCCAATTCTGTGTATTTATAATTTGCAATTTCCAGACCTTAAAAACAATCCTTGGAGACCATCCAGCAATTCCGAGATGTTAACCATTCTTCGATTTAACTCAGAAATCGTCCCATTCTGCACCACCAGAGCTCTCCCCAACTGCTCAATGTGGAGCCAAGGCTTCGCCGGGTCTTCGCCAGTTTTGAACAGCCTTGTCCGTCTTCTTTTGTAGTCGATGCAGCAGGAAAACACCCAAGCCAATCAGCAGAAATCCTGTGATCATAAATCCAAATAGGTAGATGTCTTCACCATCTTCATTCGAAAGATGCAAAAGACAAAACCCATTGTGCCCGGTGGGCCCTCGGGTCCCCCGGACCCGTCTTTCTGTTTGAAAAGATGTTGTAAATTGCATTTAAGGCCCAGCTGATCAATTCCATGGTATTTTTAAGTTTGGTGTGAGATGCAGCGAGAGACGAAGCAGTCACAGAATGAAATGTAAGAAAAAGCCAAAGGAAACATAAAAAGATCCAGAAAATGAGGTAAAATGACTATAATAGGAAACAAAAAAAAGCTGAAGACATGAAAAAACACATAATAACTGAGAAAGTTAACAAAAATGAATAAAATATTAACAATGTCATGAAGAAAATTGAGCAAAATGAGCCACAATAAGCATTAAATCAGCAACTAATTGATTAAAATGTTTTAAAAACATTTTGTTTTTGCATTTTTTTCATTGCTTTTCTACACCATTTTGTCAACTCTGTTTATTATTTTGTTAATTTTGCTGATTTGATGCTTATTTTCGTCACATTAACTCCCTTACGCCACAATGTCTTTTTTATTTATACAGCAAAAACAAATGAGTTTTTAACTGTAGGCTTTATTTTCACTGCAATTCTGTTAAAAAACAATAAATCACATCTGTTCACTAATCATTTAGTGTCTTAGTGTGTATTTGTGTGTATTTGTGCGTCTTTGTGGAGGTAGGACCCCATCTGTTGACGACACTGCCCCTATTTGTGGACAATAGGATGAACCCGACCCCACCTGTACCTGCCCCGTCGCTGCTCTGCCGGGGATGTGTCATTTGCCCTGACAGCCAGATAAATTAGATTTATGGCTTTTATTGTTTGTTGTGAGTTGCACACTGATTCGGTTCAGAGTGGCTCAAACCCACAGGGGATGATTTTATTTGGTTTGTCCCTGCACGTACCTCATTCTGTCATTTTCATCCTGTTCAACCACACGTAATTACCAAGAATATTATGTGACGTGCAATATTCTCTACAGACCAAATCAGGGCATCGCTTTCTATTACTTGAATGACAAAGTAATGACCTTTATATAGATTTTAGACTTCCAGTGGAAAGAGTGGCGTGTCATAAGCAATGCCAACGTAGGGGAGGGCAGCCCACCAGACCAGTTACCGGAGCAGTAAACGTCCGTCATTCCACAATAGTGAGCTTACACCGGCATTATTTGTCCAGAGGAACAAGAGCAGACTAACAGCAACCTGGACGACAGTGTGTAACAACCAGGATGTTTTGTGCGCAGGGTGAGGTTGGTGGGGTGATCTTGAGCAACATAGTTAGCACAGCTCAGGGGTGCCTACAATACCTCCAGTTCTCCAGAGCCCCCGTCCTGCATGTTTTCCAACCGACTCCCCACCCACTGCATCTTCCGGCTTCAGATTGACTGAACTCACCTGATCCACATCATCAACAGTGGGTGGGGCAGGGCCAGTTGGAAAAGGTGCAGGACAGGGGCTCTCATGGACTGGAGTTGGGCACCCCTGGCACAGCTGCAGGGGTACATGGGGGGAGTCTTAGACACATGTAAGCGGTACAGATAGAAACGTTAGCGTTAAATCTCTACCGTGGGTTTCTCTCGACACAGAGCATGTCAGTCTTCCGTTCTTCAGCTCAGCCCAGGAATCTGAACCAACCCGTGGGGCCTGACGGCTCGGTAGGAACGAGTCCGGAATGAGCTGCATGTTCATGTCAGGCCTGAACAATAACGTATTGTAAGACGTCATTAAAATAATGAGCAGTGATTGAGCACCTTTATTTGGACACTCGTAGTCCTGCCTGTTCCATGCCATGTCCTGAACGTTCATGTCATACCCGTCACCTTTTCAGCAGCAGGAAGGAAAACAACCTGTGCCACGTTGTGTGTCGGAGAAAACGGGTACGTCCTCGCATACAGTAG
Source organism: Pseudamia nigra (assembly GCA_029823295.1). Taxonomy (NCBI): domain Eukaryota; kingdom Metazoa; phylum Chordata; class Actinopteri; order Kurtiformes; family Apogonidae; genus Pseudamia; species Pseudamia nigra. The sequence goes on from JAQQAE010014443.1 coordinate 2,650, forward strand.
GTAGAAATGAAGCTGGTAATTATTAACAAATATTGCATATTATTTTTAATGTAATTTTTGCTGGACTTTGTTCTTTTGTCTCTAATAATTTCATCTGTGATGAGATGTGGATCGTTTGATTTATTTTGATATAATATTGGGGGGAAAAATGACAAAACATGAGGTAAGATTTTTTTGTGTATGTTTTTGCATCTTTCATTTAATCTTAATCTTTTTGCATCTCATGTCATTTTCATCTCTTGCTGTTTTTCAAAATGTTTATTTTACATCATTTTCATCTTTTTGCATCTTCTTCCTCATGTCACCATTGTGTTTTTACATTGTGTTCATTCTTTTACTTCTTTTACTTTGTTTTTGCTGATCTTCCCACTACGACATTATTTCCTTATTACCACCTAGTTTTTTCCCTTTTTTAACATCTTTTCCATCATTTTTTGACACTTTTCAGTTTTTAATTCATTTTCTTCTCTTTGCAGCTCACACCTCATTTTTAATCTTGTCGTACTTTTAATAATTAATTTTATTGTTGCATCTTTACTTTGGTTTTTTCCTTTTGTCTCTTTTACGACAGCTTCAATTTTTATGTCTTACCGTATCTTTTTACTTCTTTTATTTTATTTTCACTTAAGCACCTATTACTAAATGTTTGCTTCGATTGATCTTTTTCTGTTTTTTTTTTTATTTTTCCATTTTATTATTATTGCTTCATTTTCTTCCTTTTGCATTTTAATTTTCATCTTCTTGTGCTTCTAATATGGTTTAAAATTGTTTATTGTCAATGGTTATTGTTTACCTTTACTCTGAAATTTTAGAAAACAAAAAGTATGCTTAAAATATTGCATAAGTGCCGTTTTTTTTTTTTAAACATTATGCCTTTTGGAGATCACTTGCTCAACTGTTCACATTAGCAGAAAGTATGACGGGGGGTGCCCAGACTTTTGAACGCCAGTGTAAGCCAGCCCCTGAGAGGAACCAAAAAATTAACAAAATTAGAAAATTAATGAAAAAAAATCCACTTAATGAACAATTAGGGGGGAAACAAATGAACAATCATGGCAAAGTAATCAGTGATAGAATTGTATCTGAAATCAGATGTCAATGTTCTTGCATTTTTTGGATTGATTTATGTTTTGTGGGACACTTTGAAACAACATTGCAGGGCATAAAGATGAACTTAAGAGTAAAATATGTCGATGCCGACATTCATTCATGCACATGTTTTGAATGTGTGTGTAAAGACGACAGGTGTGACAGCTGAGGACAGGTTCAACTGGATCTGCATCAAATGACATGAACACTGGTTTCATAGCCTGGAGAATTTACCTTTGAGAAATTGAAGAGGTTTTCCTGCTCACGACGCAAAAGATTCATGTGTCGAGACCGAAACGGAGAAAAAAAATCCAAAGACATGGATATAATTTAGCATTTTGTAAGTGAAAATAAAGATAACACCCTGCATAATAATGAAAACTGTGCCCAAGCCACGTCATCTGGCTCCTCTGGATGTGGAGGAGCAGCAGCTCTACTCTAAGCCCCTCCCACATGACGCAGCTTCTCCCCCTATTTCTGAGGGAGGCCCCGCCCACCCTGTGGAGGAAACTCATTTCAGATGCTTGTCTCCTGTATGGACATAATTAACACAAATAATCCAGAAAATTAACAAAAATGATCAAATAATGAAAATAATGAAAGCACCATTTAGTTTATTTTATTTTATTGTATTTTCTTCATTTTTCTTCATTTTTGTTATAGGTTCATTGGTCATCATTTTAGTTATTATTTTGTTTATATTTCTTAATTTTATTTATTATTTCTGCATTTTTCTTTATTTTAGTTATTCTGTTACTAACTTTTCTTCATTTTGCTCATATTTCCTCATCTTATTTTTTATATTGTTTATTTTATTTCATTTTGTTTATTATTTTGTGCATTTTTCTTTATTAGTTATTCTTTTACTATCTTTTTCATTTTAGTTCTTATTTTGCTCATTTTTTCATTTTATTAATTATTTTGTTCATATTTCTTCATTTTATGTATTGTATTATTTATTTTACTTCATTTTATTTATTATTTTGAACGTTTTTCTTTATATTAATTATTCTTTAACTAACTTTTCTTCATTTCAGTTCTTATTTTGTTCATTTTTTTCATTGTATTAATTACGTTGTTCATATTTCTTAATTGTATGTATTATATTATTTATTTTACTTCATTTTATTTATTATTTTGTTCATTTTCCTTTATTTTGGTTAGTCTTTAATTAATTTTTCTTCATGCTAGTTATTATTTTGTTGATTTGTTTTTCATTTTAGTTCTTATTTTGTTCATATTTTTTTCATTCTATTAATTATTTTGTTCATATTTTTTCATTTAAATATCAAGTTTATTTTGCTTCCCTGTAGTCATTATTTAGTTCAGTTCAGTTTTCATTTAATTTATTATTTTGTTCATTTTTGTTCATTTTTGATTATTCTTTGATCAACTTTTCTTCATGTTAATTCTGATTCTGTTCATTTTTCTTCATTTTAGTTCTTTTTTCATTTTACTAATTATTATATTCATTTTTCTTCATTTTATTTATTATGTTGTTTATTTTTTTCATTTTACTGATTATTTTTTCATTTTTCTTTATTTTACTTATTCTTTAATTAACATTTTTTCACTATAGTTATTATTTTGTTCATTTTTCTTCATTTTATTTATTATTTTTTCATTTTTCTTTATTTTAGTTATTCTTTCATTAACGTTTCTTCACTATACTGTAATTATTATTTTGTTCATTTTTCTTCATTTTATTTATTATGTTGTTTATTTTTCTTCATTTTATTGTTCTTCTCACTCTTTATTACTTGTTTATTTATTATTATTCCACCCCTTTTTTTGGACCACTAAAACTGAACATTTCTTTTCGATGATATTCATTTTCTATTTTTTTTTCCCTTCACTTTTGTATCCTGCATACATTTGGTATCACTGCATTCAGCCAAGCCTCATGGTCGTGGTGGTGCCAAGATTTAGGTGATTTAATTAGTCATTAAAAGACATGTCGGCTATGACTTTTCATAAATGTATCTTTTGTTGTTTATTAATAATTTAGTTTCTTCACAAATTTTTTAAATTAATGGAGAATTCCCCCGGAATGTTCAAAGTTGCTCTGATGTTCTTTCAACCCTCACATGTCCCTTTCATCTTTGACTATGTCACTGAATAGTATAGTTAGTGGGATTGCTGTCAGAAAATATGCCAAATATGCCATCTCATTGACTTACAGTATGTAAAATCTGAGCATCAGAGTGACAAAAGCTCCATGCAGCTGCCTCACTATTGCCTGTATTATTGTAGAATAAAGTTGTCTGTCGAAATCCTGTGAATCTACTTGTTTAACTCATACCGACACACAATTTCCACTGAAATTACACAAAAAATTATATCAGTGCGTATGTATCGAACACAATGTCTCGTGTTTCTGCAAACAAAGCTGAAATTTCAATCATGGATGAGAGTCCATCAGTCTGTCACTGCCTCTTGATTCCGACTCCACTGAATAGTTAATTTAACTCTTACAAGTTCAACTGTTTTCCATCCCATGCAATCTCTTCCAAGGTTGCTTATTTTCTAGTTATTTATTTATTATTATTCTGCCACTTTTTGGACCACTAAAACTCCCACGGTTTTCGCCCGATTCACACCATTCAAACACCTTATTGTCAAGCTCGTCCAGGATATTCTGGCTATTGATTTTTATAAACCTATCTTTTGCAGTTTTGAAATAATTTAGGTTTTTCACAATTTTTTTCCCCATGAGAAATGAATGGAGAACTCAAACGTAACGTTGGCGACCAGAGTTCCACTGTTTGTGATCGTTTTGATGTTCATATCGGATGAAGAATGATCAGATCTGTCTCAAATTTCACATGTATGATAAGAGTCAATGTGTATAAAAATCAAATTTCAGCTATTTTCAATCAGTAATCCCACGCAATCTCTTCGGAGACTGCACTTTTTGAGGTTTATTATTTTGTTATTTTCTTCATTTTAGTTCTTATTCTGTTCATATTTTTCTATTTTATTAATTATGTTGTTCATAATTCTTCATTTTATTTATAATGTTGTTTATTTTTCTTCATTTAACTTATTATTTGTTCATTTTTCACTGCTCTATTCATTATTTTACTCAGTGTTCTTCATTTTACTTATTAGTTTGCTATTTTTTTCTTCATTTTACTGATTTCATTCATTTTTCTTATCCTCATCTATTTGTTCTTTGAGTTTTTGTTTACATCCAGCAGCTCTGATATAATCAGGATTCCCATGGACTTGGAGAGAGATGTTCAACTTGCCACAGGTTCAGACACGTGCTGAATTACACTGGAACCCTGTTTGTTAAGTAGGAGTTAAGTTGCCAGGTTGTTGAGTAGTAAAAGAAAGTGTTGCCATATGTCATACCTCAGCATCAGCCCCGCCGCTCAGCCCCGACGTGGTGTGTTTTCAACCTACAGGTTCCTGATAAGAACAACGACCAGGCACCGGCACAATGGAGGTGAGTTTACATCCCTTCAAACCGGACCCTGGATTTTAAAATGCGCCTTTGTCCCTTTAAATGTAGACGATATCCAGCTCTTCTTCAGTTTTGTCCATTTATGTTTATTTTTCAATGATTTTGTTTATCTTGTGTCAATGTTTGATCATTTTGTTACCACCACCAAGGAGGTTATGCTTCCATGTTGGTTGGTTTGTTTGTTTGTTTGTTGGCAGGATTATGCAAAAGCACTGGATGGATTTAAACTGACTTGAACTTAATTACCATGTTTAACAGGGCACCACTAGGGGGAGCTAAAGGCCTGAAAATAGAAAATAATGCACAGTGAGGCTGACCACCAGCTTCATGAGGCATGAAGATGTAAACATGTGATAAATAATAAGGTAACGGTGCTGTTTTTTCAGTCAGGAGGAGGCAGCACCTGCACAGGTTCCAACACTGACGTGAATCCATCCTCCTCTGTTTTCATCACGAGGCTTATGACTAATTACTATCAGCAGATACGTTGGGATTAGTGGCGGTAATCCTCCGATTATAATCCAGCTCATCTCTGGAGGCTTTCGTCAAATTTGCACTGAGGTAGTGACCTGTATGTAATTCAACATTTAGAACTAAATGTGGCATTTTGTATATACACTCACTGGCCACTTTATTAGGCACACCTACAGTAGTTACAATAAGATGGTCCACTGCAGTCATATAGGGATGGACATGTTCAGCACCAATACTCATGTAGGCTGTGGTGTAACATGACCCCTAACCCTGACCCCAGTCTAAATGTCTGATGGGCGTCGCATTTAAAATATGGTATGAACGATCACGCAAAAAAATCGGATTTCAGCAAAAACTCGGAATTGAGTATCAAGACTTGCAGTGTGAACGTAGCCTTAGTTTCCTGTTCTTAACTGACAGGAGTGTCTGTATCTGCTGCTGTCGTCCATCTGCTTCAAGGTTTGACATGTTGTCCGCCCACAGATGCATCAGTCAGTTGTCGTCAGTGCTCATTCGTGCTACTGTTGCTTTTCCATCAGCTCAGTTCTTTGCCATCGGGAGGTCATGACACTGAATCCAAGATTTGGGCTTTAAAAGGCTGTGGCCTTAAACTTTTGATCAGCTGATGAACAGCCTATTTCAGTTTAATGGTTGTTTGCAATAAATTGCTTTCTCAAAATTTTTCTTGTCTCACTCCCATTTCTTCTTTTTGCATTTTGAAGAACTACTTAGAACCTTCTTAAGATCCGACAGTGCAAAATGTACATTCTTGCAATTTTTTGACTGGTCTTAACATTTTGCACTAATGAGAGGGAGTTCACAAACCATGCCCACATCCTCCGAAATGTCAATCATATCAGTGAAACACTAGCTGAAGACCATGTCAACAGAAACGCGATTGTAACAGTTAGGGTTAGGGTGATAAGTAGACATGACTTCGACTCTATGTTTGGGTTCTCTTCAGTACTTTTGATTTAATTTACTTTTCTTGCATTGCAGGCATTCTATGTTGTTACCATGTGGCAGAAAATCCAGTTGCTTTTCCAAAGAATTCTGGAAAATGGAGGTATGTTCCAAAGATGGACTCATTTCAGTGTCTCCAACATCTACATCAGCATCATCTCTGCTTCACTTCCTTTGCCTTGGTCCAGACAAAAGGACAGACAGCTGGCTCCTGGTCTACTCCCCGGTTCCGATCAGCTGTATCGTCCTCTGCTACTTGTTTATTGTATTGCTCGGGCCGAAGCTGATGGCGAAGAGGCAGCCGGTGAACCTGAAACTGGTGCTGCTGGTTTATAACTCCGCCATGGTCTGTCTGTCGGCGTACATGTTCTACGAGGTAGGACCACGTACGACTGAATGTAAATGTTGATAAAAAAGAACAGAAGGATGCATTAAGATGACACTTCCAACATGGCATAGTTGTTGGCACTGGAAGGGCTGTTCTGAGTATTTCACAAACTCTGATTTACTGAGATTTTCACACAGAATCATGTCGAGGGTTTAGAGAAATTGTAAAAAAGAAAATGTCCAGTGAGCAACAGTTCATGAAGATAAGGTATTTTATAAGGTTGATGCCTGAGGTCGGAGGAGAATGGTCAGATTGGGTCCCAATGATAGAAAGGCATCAGTACGTCAAAATAACACATCAAATCTTAAACCACATGGGCTACAGCAGGAGAAGACCACACCGTTTACCACCCTGTCAGCTAAGAACAGGAAACTCAGGCTGCAATTCACACAGACGCAACAAAATTGAAAAATAGAAGATTGGAAAACGTTGCCTGGTCTGATGATTCTGGATTTCTGCTGCCCCCTTCAGAGGATAAGCTCACAGTTTGATGTGAACAACATAAGGCCACAGATCCATCCTGACCTGAATCAACCGTTGGTTGTGATGGTGTAACCGTCCTGGGAATCTTTTCTTGGCACAGTTTTGGCCCCTTAGCACCAACTGGGCATGGTTTAAACACCGTAGCCTACCTGAGTATTGTTGTTCGAAATCATCATATCTCGTCACACCATTGCAGAATCCATCGCAGGGTGGCATCGTTAGCATCTTTAAGATCTTGTTTGGTGCATCTCTTTTTTTAAGATTTATTTTTGGACATTTTAGGTAAATGTGCACTGATGGAGTCTTTATGTAGGTTCAACAGACACCTCTATTCTCATCTAACATGGGAGATAATGGGGCAAGTGGATGTACGTACCTTCTGTCACTCAGCTGCTCAGATTTTAAATTCTGTAAGTAACTGGTTTGGCATATTGTCTGACATATGGCAAACGTGGCTATGTGTCTAGCAAAATTGGTAACTAATCACTCCAGGAGTCTTAATTGTTGGATATATGTAAAGATCCGATGATGTTTCAGGTGATATCCGTGCAGAAGTACAGAAAGTCCTCAGGGGGCACAGACTTTTGACCCTACTTGTCAATCATTCTGGTTGCTACGGCGTCTGCTCACCTGGCTGACAGTTTTAAGTACTGGCACACAAGAAGGCAAAAGATGACAATGACACGAAAGCCACAAAAAAGATATGCGTGGCATAAAAACACAAAAAGCAATGTAAAAAAATCTAAATAATAGAAATAATGTAAAAGATGTAAAAAGAAAAAAAATTATGTAAAAAAGAAATCAAAAAGTCAATAAAAAGAAAAGCTGAAATGTTATTTGACCTATAGTTTGAATTTATTAGTGAGATGCAAACAGACACAAAAGATGGATGGAAGCAAAAAATGATATAAAAGATGCAAAAAGTCAGAAATGACACAATATGTGCAAAAACACTGAAATGACACAAAAGAAAGTATCCTGTGTAGACTATGCAACAAACATAAAAATGGTGGAACCAAAGAAATGGATATAAAACTAAAAGAAGCCAAAAGATGAAAATGACATAAAAGATGCAAAAAGACACATCATCATAGGTGAAGAAAAACACGTACGGTGGCAATAAAGACTGATTCATGTCTTTGTGTTGTGTTCCAGAGCCGTGAGGACACACGGTTCCCACAGGTTCAGTGTTTTCTGTCGGAGTTATGTGTCTAACAGGAAGTGACTGCGACTCACTCTCCGCCAATTTGTGTGTGAAAAACTGAGATGAAAGGTTCCAGTGCTGATGGAGATGAAAGCGGCCTTTGTGTTTCAGTTCACAGCGTCGTCGTGGTTGTCCAGATACAGTCTGCTGTGCCAGCCGGTGGACTACAGCGACAGCCCGCTCGCCGTCAGGGTAACGCTTCTTCACTAAAACACACGGTTATGAAGGTCACGTTCGACATGAACAGCACCTCGTCGAAAACCTACAAACCCCAACTCTGGTGAAGTTAGGACGTCGTGTAAAATGTACATAAAAATATAATACAATGATTTGTGAAGCCCTTACAACCTACAGTATTTTCAATCGGATGCACTACAAAGACAAGATTTTAATGTTCAAACCGAGCAACTTTATTGTTTTTTTTTATATTCACTCTGAATTTGATGCCTGCAACACATTTCCCACTGTGTTTCCTTTTCACAACACTCAATAAGTGTTTAGGAATTGAGGACACGAGTTGTAGAAGCATCGAAAGTGGAATTCCATCCCATTCTCGCTTGACGTACAACTTCAGCGTCTCCGTTGTCGTATTTTGTGCTTGATAATGTGTCAGACACTTCCAGTGGGAGACAGGTGTGGACTGCAAGGGGGCCAGTGTAGAACCCCCACTCTTTTACTAGGAATCCGCGCTGTTGTAACATCTACAGAATTTTCTTGACATTTCAGGGACGTTGCTTGGATGCAGCATATGTTGATCCAAAACCTGTTTGTACCTTTTAGCATTAATGGGCTCCTGAGCCCATGTGCTAATATTCTTTACACAGTGTCGGTTTTTAATGCAGTGGGTTGAAATTTGGAGCAGAAATTTCTCCAGATTCTCTTAATATTTTGATGATATCACAGACTGTAGACGGAAGAAATCCATTGTTCTTAAACTGTTGGACTATTTTCTCATGCAGTTGTTCACAAAGTGGTGAACTTCACCCCATCCGTGCTTGTGAACGGCTGAGTCTCTTCGGGGCTGCTTCTTTTATACCCAGTCATCACACTCACCTGTTTCCTGTTCATCAAACAGGTGTTATTGAGCATTTCTCAACTTTCCCAGTCTGTCGTTGCCCCTGTCTCAGCTCTTCTGGAATTTGTTGCAGGCATCATATTCAAAATGAGTGAATATTTGAAAGGATTTGAGCATCATTGTATTCTATTTTCTTGTACTTTTACTCGATGTCGTCTGAATGCGGGGTTTGGGGAACGAAGGAGCAGATCAGTCAGATCTTCAGCCTCCATCCGCTGTGGTGTTGAACAGAGTGATGGCCGTTCAGATGAAGGATCTCCTGCAACATTCAGCGTTGCAGTGTGGTCGACCCTTACCTTGTTCATGCGTAAATAAAAAAACACAAGCAGTGCAGTGGAAACTAGATTTATAACAGTTATTGAATCAATCTTTCAGTGGATCTTGAGCTCAAAAACACATTTTCTGTTTTCCCACCAGATGGCCAGAGTGTGCTGGTGGTTCTACATCTCCAAAGTCATAGAGCTCAGTGATACTGTGAGTATTTAAAGTATTTAGTACACATACATATACACTACACGTCTCAGTGACTCTCTGTCTGCTGTGGTCAGATATTTTTCATCCTGAGGAAGAAGAACAACCAGATGACCTTCCTCCA
>JAQQAE010014444.1:0-12388 GCA_029823295.1 Pseudamia nigra
GAATTCTGGAAAGGTGTGAAGTGGGCCCAAGCACGGCTCGAGCCAAAACGGCCCTAGTGTGAGTACGCCCTTAATGTCCCTTGAGTCTTAAGAACACTAGAATTTTGAAGTGTTTACATTTTTAACACTTGAAGCTGAAACTGACCCAAGTAGTAGCCATATCTTGGGATAAAAGATAGAGATAAAACAAAGATTTTTTTTTTTTTTGTCATTGTCATGGAAAGCAGCCCAAGTTCTCAGTCTTATGTTTCTCAATATTGATGCTACAGGGTACAGCTGTGAGGCCATAATGGCTTGAACTTATAACTGACCTTTATTTTCTGATGCGATGTCCCACATATAGGTAATTCTGTCACATTTCACTGCAAGTTTGCCTGTAGAAAGAAGAAAGTGTATATGAAAAAGTGTTACCTTGGAAACACAGCAGTTTATGCTTTACAAAAATGTAGTGATTACTTTGTTTTTGGTGTTTTCTTTGTAATATGAAAATTAGGACAGAGGTTTCTGTAGGTCCCAACATATTCTAGATTTGTTTGTTTGGATTGCTGCAATTATTTTAACCACTGTGCTCTTCTTGCTGCAAGGTCTCAGCTTAAAAAGTTGCTCCTGTCTTACCCTTGAATCTCCTAATGCACATGGACATATGCAATGCTTATATGAAAAAAGGAAAAGTGAGGTTTGAAAGGAGATTGGTGCACAAAGAAAGAGAGCGACTTGGTCCAGGGGCACTTGGGCCCCCACTTGTGCAAAGTGCCTGTCTCCTGAATGAAACTGTCATAGCTAACAACAGAGTAAGAACATAGCAGACGAGCTGCCCCGAGCAATTCTCTCCATTTGCAACACAACAGGAACCCAGTCCTGCTCTCTTGCTTCAGCTATTTTCTCCTTCTTAAGCTCCCTGTACTTCACTTTGCCATCTATCTTTCAGTTACTCATGTTATAAATGCTATTTTGGATTTTGTTTTGGTCCATAATGTACTACGAGATAGTTTTCTTGCTATGTTTCACCCTGGCAGTTTGTAGCAAAGTTAGAAGCATCTACTGATCTGCATAAGTTGCCATGTTTGGCTCACCAATCCCACCCATAGGCCAATACTGAATTTCTCTATTCTACAAACCTATACAACCCTTTGTTCTTTCTGTTGCTGTTCCCTTGAGCTTTCTGTTGCTGTTCCCCTGAGCTTTCTGTCTCTCCATTCCCTCTGTTTCTAATTTCTGTCTCCTCTATGCGCTACCTTTGAGGAGTAACATACAGTAGATGGTGTTTTTGCAAAAAGGAAGACAGATGGACCTTAATGGACGCCAAGTTTGGAAATCTGCAGGGTGTTGTGTCTGTACTCGCCAGTATGTATCCGGCTTGGCAAAAAAGCACTACACCAGCAGCACCATCAGAACCGCTCTGACAGGAACAACATGCACAGAACAGGCAGATCTTAGACTTAAACAGTGGAATATGTTTTAGCCGTGTACTGACTTTGCAATCAATACGCACCTCTTTTTGTTTTTCTCTCTTCCCAGCTCCAACTCTTTCCTGCTCTCTCTCTGTCAGTAGTGTATGACAAATGAGTACAAAACACCATCTGGCTGCATCCATCCATGTGTGCCTCTCCAATTAATGATGTTTATTTTTTGTTGCACCTACCTATCTCCACCAGTCTTCTCTTATTTGCTCTTAATTTACCTCCATCCTCTCACTTCCTCTGTCTTGCATGAAATGTGAAAGAATAAAAGTACATTCAGCATGATTAATTGGCTCGGTTGGTGCATGCATTTGACTGATATACACAAATGATCGACCGACATGGGTTTTTCAGGGCCGATACCAATTATTATTAGTAGTTAAGGAGGCCGATAAGCGACATTTGGAGCAAATATTCATTTGCAGTAAAAGGGTAAAATTTGCGTAAAAATGTCGAATAATACAAACACTTGACTTTGTTTAAATGCCTAAAGCATGGTTTTTTAACCAAACAAATAGAAAATAAATAGCTCCAGAAGTGCATAGAGTTCCTAGATTCACAAGTTATTGTAGTAGTCGTGAACTGTAAAGTTTTTCATGTGACTTTCACGCAAACGCACTATTTTCCACATGACATACATTCAACCCATTGATAATAAATAGTCCACCGAGAGCAGGACCGGCGAGCTAACGTTATGCTAAAAACTAATCAGCCTTCATCTCAGTGTACTTCCCTGCAACAAAACAAGACTGAATTGAATTTCTTACTCTCTCACAATCTCACACACAGGCTTCTACAATCACAGAGTGTTTCCACATCGGTATCACCAACAGCATTGTTTCCAGTAATTCAGACATGTCAGGTGGTGCTACTAGTTTAGCAGAGCTGCCGCAAATGTTTACTCCGCTCGTACGTTATTCTGCTGCACACTGTAAGTTAGAAGTCGCTGTGAGATACAGAGCAGTGGGATGTTTATTACAATTTCGGGAGAGTTTTCTGCGTTTACCTTCAACACGCGTTTGCTCAAACACGTGTTTTGTCGTGTGCAGAGCCACACAACAACACTTTCCCTCTCCGCCGTGTGTGTGTGTGTGTGTGTGTGAGGACAGTTTCCCTGTCACTTGCACATACCGGTACTGTGACTTGTTTCACCAATCGGATGACACCGCGGGCGGAACAATGCTGGAAACAGAAGTGGCAGGAGAGCTTGTGGGGCAACAGCATCTGAGCCAAAATGAAACAGTTTTTAATTGATTTCTTCATATCGGCCAGTCGGATTAAAAAAGACCGATACTGATATACGTCAAAATTCCAAATACAGTGGTGCCTCAGCTAACGAATTTAATCTGTTCCGGTGTCACATTCATTGGGCGAATAATTCATTAGCTGGAGCCATATAAAGCATGTATTGCACACCTGTATGTGCACATTTATTGATTTATGAAGACACTTACCGGAGGAGAATGAGTCGGCGACATCCATTTTTATTAGCCGGGACATAATTTTGGCCGATTTTTTTTTTTTTTTTTTTTTACCCCCCCTTCGTTAACCAAAAAATTTTGTGGTAGAAGTGTTCGTTAGGCAGGTCGCACATAGAGAAACGTGAGTGATCTGTCTGACTGTGAACACGACGGATCTGTCATGTTTGAAGGAACCTCGCACACAGCTGCAGGCTGACAGCATGGCGCATGCCTGGGAACTGGCGGCATCTATTGACAGTTAACATTGATTGCATTGTGAGCGGTTGTGACACACATGCCCACCAATGATAAGTCACCAAGTGAGAGTCGTGACTGCCGCACATTGCTGAGACTGAGCCCTGGCGATTCAACATGTTGAATCGGCACGATTTCTGCCGGCACGTCGTCAAGACTGAAAAATCTGGGCCGGGAACCACCGCACATCAAGCCGATTTCCAGTTGCATTGGGTTGAGATGAGTCGCATTTCTCTGTGTGCGGCCGGCCTTACCCAGGGTTCCACTGTATCAGCGCCGATAATCGGCCCAACAGATAATCGGTCGACCTCTAATATACACCCCTATGTTTTTCTCAAAACTGCTGGTTCATTGTCAGACAGAAGAAAGTCAGGATGGGTAGAAGTGGTTTGCATGTTTTTGTCCCATTAGATTATGATTATTGCTATATATTGTTACACACTAAATAAAAGGAGAAACAATACTATGTGTAGTAACTTTTGCATATACTGTATAATTCAGAATTGTGGGTTCAATTGGAAATGCACAACATATTATATACAATATCTGTGATCTGTATCCCCAGCCTTTTGAGCTCAAAGCCCCAAATAAAAACTCTGTATCCTCAAAAATATCAAACTGCCATATCTCAAATATCACATTTTTGCTGCTAAACGAATACTGATAGGTTACAGTATATTGCTTAGACTTGTACATGTCACAGTGAGGAAATGACCAAACTAAGTACTCAATTATGGTGTTGTCCAGTTTAAGTAGGCTTAATGGCACTCCAGGCAGGCACCAGGTAAATGGTTTTAGTCATCCTGGTTGCTCTCTTTCCCTTTAGGCTGTTATTACCTTCATCAGGCTAATGAAGGAATTGTATTGGATCATATTAACCTCCTGATCGCCACCTCCCAGGACACCACAGTTACAACAGGATGGACTCCACTGTCAAAAATGTGTGTGTGTGTGAGACAATGGTGATCCCATCCCACATACTCACAGATTCTTCTTCTCCCACATGAATGTTAATCATCTTCTTAATTGGCTTCCTTGACTTCATGACCTCTACTTGAAGGCTGTGTATTACTGTGTACCTCCTTCTACACTGTTTCCTTACTCTACCTACGCTGTGTTCTTCTGTTCATCAGTGTTTGACTTCCCTTGTTTGACTTCCCATGTTTCGCTTCCAAACAGAGCTGGCCCGGAGGCACCGTGACCTATGACTCCAGCCAACCTCTTGTCATCCACTTTCATCATTATCCATCTTTAACCTGCCACATTGCTTCCTCTCATATATCCAGCTTTCTGTTCCCTCTATGCCCCATTTATTCATGGGGGACAGGTACTTCAGAGATGCATCGAAACCCCTGAAACCAGTGGAGCAGAAAAGAGCAAACACTAAAACTGTGTGATGTATAAATCACCTCTGATTAATGATCTAGAGGTGATAAGTGGGTAATTGGAATTGACCACTTAAACCCTTTTACCACAGGAAACAGATGTGGCTTTTCTGACACAGAAGCCAATAATGATCAGGACTGCATTTCATTTGATCAGTTAGTGTGCGAGAATTGACCACAATGGACCGTGACAGGTGAAACGGTATTTACTCAAGCATGCACATTGACATTTTACACCTGCTTAAAGATCTTTTTTCAAGAACTTCCTCCTTGTATTAAGCTATAACTAGCAACCCAGGATCCTGGGGTCCATCGTTAACTTATTTCAAAAACAACTCTAAACACAAATAGCTGCTAAATCTTGCTTCTCTTTGCCCCTTTCAACTCATTTGTTCTGTTCATAGTTGGCCTAAAATAAATGATTAAATCAGATAATCTGACATGTGACAGATGATCTATTGTCACTTTAAAGTTCCATCCTATAGTATTTTGGCGAATAAAAATCTATGACATTCTTGTGTTCTGCCTTTTCATGGCATTTGCACTTTTTTGTCTTTTGTTGACTCTGTTTTTATTGTTTTGGAACATGCTGTTAAGCACTCATTACCTATCTGTGACAGCCTGAAGCCAGCACAACACACAGGACACACACCACAGAGCAGGCAGAATGTCTCACCTGTGACAGTCACTGTCATGTTCATAGGTTGTGTTGTATGAGACAAAGTGCCATAAAAGGGCTCTTAGTTAGACAGAGTTTTAATGCTTCTAAAGTAGCCAACATTCCACATGTGTAAGCTTTGTATTGAGGCAGTATATACTGTTGATACTGAGCGTATGTTTGTGTGCCAAGTTCTCCTGTCAGGTTTGAGCTGAATTTTATGTTTGAGGGATTAACCTTGACTAGAAGCTTCCTTCCTGCCAGCCCTCTACATCTCCATCTGCCCATCTATCTATCTCCAGCCTCTCCTGAGGGCCACATAGGTGGTCCTGAAACAACACCCCCTATAGAGAAAAAAACCTAGTTAAAACTGGATGCTTCCCAAGTCTTGTCCTACACCTCTTTTTTATCCTGGCATTATGAGTTAAAGGCAGGCAGACCTCTCATCCGCTCAACTCAGTTTCAGCTCAACTCAGTCTTGAGATTGAGTTGAGCTGATACTTAATCTCAACAGTATACGTTGGAGCAGATTTTCATGGAGGCTATGTGATTCTGACAAGTCTGCCTTCTGTATATTGCTAAAAATGAAATGGGGAAAAGAACTGAAAGCATGCATGGAAGTAATTGTCTCATTTAGACACAGAATTTACATTGTGTAAATGTGTTCTATACCTTTCCTCAGGGATATACTATAGTCATTAGTAGTTCTGGGATTTGTGTTTCAGGCCCAATTGGTGGCACAACAACAAAGCAAGAGGCAATGCATCTATCGAATTCTGCTCTCCCTGCTCTTCTCGTATAATTAGAAGTCAGCTCACAGAGATAGCCACAGGAAATGGTGAACTTCCAAGGCAGTGAAAAGATTTAGATTGCAATATTTGTGCTGAATTTCATGTTTCATCTTGGCATTCCCTCACTCTCATTCACCAGCTCAATGGTGTGGACAAAATAGGGATGAAACACAAAAAATCTAGAATTTAATTCTAAGTTTAAAAAAGGGGGAATAAAACAAGTACAGTGCTGTGAAAATGTGCTTATCCACTTCCTGGTTTCTTACTTTTTTGTATATTTGTCACACTTACGGTACATGTTTCAGATCACCAAACAAATTTAAATACCGTAATAAATGTAAGAAAACACAAGTAGACACAAAATGCAGGATTGAGATGAAGGTTTTATATTTGAGGCGAAAAAATCCAAACCTACATGGCCCTATGTGGAAAAAGTGTTTGACACCCCCCAGCCCCCAAAAAAATTAATTTAATTGACAGTGGTTTATCATATCTTTTGGACTCTAGCAAACTACAATGAGGGGCATTATGCACAAATGGCAAAAACATGGAACAGTGGTGAACATTGCCAGGAGTGGCTGGCCTACCATAATTATCCCAAGATGTCACAAAAGACCCCACAACATCATCCAATGTGCTGCAGTTGTCACTTGTCTCAGTTAAGGTCAGTGTTTGTGACTCCACCACAAGAAAGAGACTCGGCAAAAATTGAGTGCATGGCAGAGTTCCAAGAAAAAAAACACTTCTGACCAAAAAGAACATAAAGGCTTGTCTCAGTTTTGCCAGAAAACATCGTGACGATCCTCAAGACTTTTGGAAAAATACTCTGTGGACTGACAAGTCAAAAGTTGAACTTTTTGGAAGGTGTGTCCCCTTTTACATCTGGTGTAAAAGTAACAAAGCATTTCAGAAAAGGAACATCATACCAATAGTAAGATATGGTGGTGATAGTGTGATGGTCTGGGGCTGTTTTGCTGCTTCAGAACCTGGAAGACTTGCTGTGGCAAATGGAACCTTCTGTCTACCAAAACATCCTGAAGGAGAATGTCCGTCCATCTTTGTGACCTCTAGCTCGAGCGCACTTGGGTTCTGCAGCAGGGCAATGATCCAAAACACACCAGCATGTCCACCTCTGAATGGCTTAAGAAAAACAAAATGAAGACTGTGGAGCGTCCTAGTCAAAGTCCTGACCTGAATCCGACTGACATGCTGTGGCAGCTCATGCTTGAAAACCCATCAATGTGGCTGAATTACAATTCTGAAAATATGAGTGGGACAAAAGACTTGTTGCCAGTTATCGCAAACACTTGATTGTAATTGTTGCTGCTAATGATGGCCCAACCAGTTATTAGGTTTAGGGGCAAGCACTTTTTCAAGGAGGGCCATGTAGGTTTGGATTTTTTCCCCTTAAAAATAAAACCTTTTAAAAACTGCATTTTGTGTTTACTTGTGTTTTGCTATATTTGTTTGGTGATCTGAAACATTTAAGTGTGACAAATATACAAAAGAGTATGAAATCATGACGGGGCAAACACATTTTTACAGCACTGTAAATCATCTGAAGCATGTCAGGGTAAGCTTTTTCTGCTACTGTTGTACTTGTAGGAAAACCACTCATGCCCAAGTCCAGCTGCTAAAACATCTTCCTAGATACAAGAGATTAATGTATTCCTGATTAACAGTGATTAATCACAGTTAAATGCTTGGCAGAAACACTTCAGCTGTAAATTCTAACTGATGAACAAGCTTAAATTCTAGGATTAGAGCATGAAAACTGTGCTTAATCACTTATTGTCTATGATTACACACCCAGGTTTGGAAACCCTGTACTCAACCATACCTTGGCCTCCTCATTCCACTTTTAGCACCTCTCTGTCTTTTTTTCTTCTCCATCATTTCTCCTTGAAACATCATCCTATTGCTAATCCATCTCTTTTATCCCTCTAAGGGGTATCACTGCTGTTTCTGCTCTTGTCTCATTTATTTTAAGTGAGCTAAGATCCCCAGTGAAAGTGCATTCTGTGTACACAGGCCCTCTGCACCATTTCCAAAATTGCCTTGCCCACTTGCGATGTCCTTTTAATTGCACACACATACACATACATTCAAGTCCCTAACCACGCAGGTCCCTTTCACCACCGTAAAATAACCTCCTTTCTAATCCACCTGGTTGTACTCGGCTCCTCTGGGGGATTTTTCAAGTGTCCTAATACAGTACGCAGGAAAAAGGGAGCGGGTAACAAGGCAGACTTAGAGGCCCAGGCAGTTTTAATCTGCCCTGGTCCTCCAGTGGTGAGGAGAGGGACCACACAGGCCCCTGGCCAATCTCTCTTCCTCTCTTTGAAGGACCCCTTAATCCCTTTTACTGAGAAGGAAGGAAATGCAGAAATGTGGTGATGTGTGTGCATATTTTCATGTGTGAAGTTGCCTGCTGGTCAATTGAACAGGCATTGTGGCTAGGACTCTGTATCTCCAAAGGCCTTATGCTCTTCCAGATTGTCTCGTTTGCACTCCTCTGTTTTTGCTCATGCACAAACATTTTATACACTGTCCACCCACAGTAGTTTACGGACTTCCTCCGGGGCTTCACTAAAGGCCAGGCTTCAACATCTAGGAAGTGGGAACACACGCGCGCTACTTGGTGCTTTCATCTCTGCCTCTCCAGCGAGTGTGCGTCCCAGTGTTTAGGTAGGAAAATGGGATTGTGTAGAGCTCAGCGTTTAGAGGGCCCAAAGGCCACTCATCATATTCAACTACTACAGTCTGTGATTCCTTGCCGTGCCAGTCATCACTCAAGTCATTTCAAACTCCATTCTCTCACTCCCTCCAGCCAGCTCTGGACTCGTGTTTCTTTTCCTCTTCCATGGGGTCTAGCATCTTAAAGCCTCACTTATGTATTTTTTCAAATTCCAGTTGTGTTCCTTTGCTTTGTGTCTTATCTCATCCTTTTTCTTGTATGCCATTGTTTGTTTGTTAGCAGTGCTGCTGTAATACCTCACTGGCTGTCTACTGTACTAACTAGTTTTCCCTCTTGGGCTCCAACAAGATCTTACTTGGGATCTTAGTATTTTGTGCCAGATAAGACACACACCATCTGTAACACTTGCTTACTATAAAAACAGAATATTCTTTTAGAAGAGCATTTCACAGAGCAGCCATGCTCTGCAGGCTGTGTAGTCATTCAGAACCAAATTACAGTAAATTTCTCTTACATTTCCAGAGTGATATTTACTAAGTGGGGCAAATTAGCATGTACTGCAATAAAAAAGTGGAGAGGTGGCCCTTTTTTGTAAGCTGTAATGGGCAAAATTAGAGTACACATGCAGCCAGTTGATTTATATAATGTCCACTGCAATTTGCAAAGAACAGCATAAATTGTGTGTGTTTGATTCTACATTGTAGAGCTTTTAACATCAAATCTGACAAAGGTAAGTGTAGACATAGATGCTTTTGAATGTAGCCATTAACTGAGCAAATCAACAGCAATTTTGAATGTCATATATTTTTTTGTGTGAGGAGGATGTCCTGAAAGCTTACAAGAATGTGAGAGTTTAGTTAATCCCTGCTTCTCTTCTTGGAGAACATCCTGGGCTTTGGGGAACATTATGGGTCTATGCTCTTGCCAATACTGACATCAGGACCAGGGACAAGTCTGGTGAATATGTAATGTGTGACATCCAGCCACAGAAAAATGTAATACAACGGAAAAAAACAGAGGCCAAAACAAGGAAGGACTACCACATTTTTTGGTTCTGTAGGTAATATGTGTCTCCCTCTAGAGGTTTCAGGTTGACTTTGATTGCTTTAAAAAGGAAGCCTTGACAATCAATAACAATGACAATTGATGTTCAGACAAATGCCTTCCTTGGGCATTCAGATTGAATTAACACAAATAAAGAATTTTTCTCTTTTGTCCCATTTGCCAGTTAGCAGCAACTATTACAGCCATGTCAAGAACAAATTGATTTGTTTTCGTCTTACAATGGTACAACTGGCAGTAAATTGACAAATAGCAGTACATTTCACTGTATGATTTGTTGAAATGCTCCGCTTTGCAAATTAAAAGCAACTCGTGCAATATACTCTGTCAGTTGCACAATGCCGTCCCAGCACAATTTTTTTTTCCTGCATGTTTTTAAACAAATACTAAACACTAGGTGGGGTTTTTTTCAGTGCCATAAGTGTTTGCACTGGCACTAATTCAATTCAGTTTTATTTGTATGGCATAATCATAATTGACGATTATCTCTAGGCACTTCACAATTCAAGGCCAAGACCTCAAGACTGTACAGAGAGTAAACCCAACAAAACCATCAAGAGCACGGACAACAGGGGGGAGGAAAGACTTCCTTTTATAGAAGAGAAAAACCTCCAGCAGAACCAGCAGCTCAGGGTAGGCGGCCATCTGCACCAAGCAGTAATAACTCGGGCCCTTAGTCCCATGCTGGATCCTTCTCTTATTCTGTCTTGGATCATCATCTTTGATTAGATGGTTTATGTGAACGTTTAAAAAAGTTGTCTAAATTAAAGCTTTGGCAGGTCTTGATGGATCTAGATAAAACACCTAATGAAGATGTCTAAAAAGTTGCTAGATGGAGCGTAATAATAGCTCGGCCAGCAGCACATCTTTGAAGAGACATCCAAATCATTACAAGTTTGAATCCCACCTCTTGCTGGAGGTATTTAGATCCCTGTTTTAAGGGGAAAGGCTTCTATAATCAGTTCTGAGTCAGGATCTCTGAATCTGATGCAAATCCCCTAGCAGTATTTAAAGCTCCCAAATCATCCCTGGCCAAATCCCTTCAAGATATTCCCTGCTCGATTGGATGGCATTAAAGGATTGCAGTGACAGAACAATACACCGTCTGGCAGCCGGGTGGAATGAGGGATTGAAAGAAAGGGGAAAGAGGAATGTAAAAGGGAAAAATAGAAAAGGGAAAAAGGTGAGGTTAATGGTCAGAAAGGTGCATATTTTTAATGTACATATGGAGGAGTGACAAAGAACAAAGGATCCCGATGGAGGAGAGAGAAACAGACAAAGTGAGACAGCTGTTTGTTGAGCTGTACAACATGTTGGACCTGCGTGTGTCATGCTGTGTCTAGCCTTTAACATCATCTGTTTGTCAGAGCTTGTATGGGCCACGGTGCTTTAATGACTATCTAAATCATGTTGTTAAATCTGTATATATTTTCTAGGGTATTTATATGACGTTTAATCCCCTCTTAATGCTATGTTACATGAAAAACCAGCCCAGTTCTGAGGGATAAACAAGATCACTCAGAACATCCACACAACTTTCCTTTTTTCTTATTGGAAATGTTTTTGATGTCTAGAAACATTTTTTTTTGTTTTATTCCCCCTTAGACAGTGTAGTGTGTTGATAGAAAAACACAAATTTTCCTTCCCAGTCTTTTTTTTTTTTTTTCACCCCTCTCCTTTCTCTTGTCGGTGTCGCTGAGTGTCTGTGTGTGTCAGTTGCTATTGATGGGGCCGGCGGCAAGCACCAAGGCTGCCCACTCCACTCTTCCGCAGCACAATAAAAGGCCCTTTTAAGCTCCATAGATCCAGCAGTCAGTGCTTATGCCAGGGCCTCTGCCACACATACTTCCGTCGCATGTTATCGATAACACCAGAACTGCTACGTGAGCACGATACCGAGTCTTCACTATGAACAGCCTGAAATCGATGGAAGGCAATGTGAACTGTATGAAGTATCAGGGTCACACAGTTTTAAAAAAGTGATTTCAGGAATAATGTCATATTTCAGGCATTTACTTGTGATATTCCAAGAATAAAATAATTTTTCCTCCTAGTGTTGCTTGAATCAGCTGGTGATTTTAACAACTGTGGTCTTTTTCCTCATAAACACATTTCTTTGTCTTGCAATAGTGTAATTTTATTTTCTTAATATTATAACTTTTGGACCTGGATGTTGTGATTTTTTTTTCCTGATCTATTTCCTGAAATATTATGTTATTCTCCAAATAGAAAATTTAAATTTTATATAACTTTGTAATTTTGTTAGCATGCAGATGTGATTATTATTAAAGAAATGTTGTTTTTCAGATGATTAACTTTGTTTATATAGCAGGAAAGACGCCTTTATTGCTTTAGAAAATGAAGATAAAATTGTTCTAATGTGCATCTTCGATTTAAGATAATTTAAGTGTGATATAAATGTAGGTGTCTCTAAATACAGTTATGTTTTATTTTTTATTTTTATTACTTTTTTTTTATGGCATTTTTGGCTATTTCTGTATCAGAAGGCCACTGCCTTGATTTGGAGTGATAAAGTAAAAAAAAAAAAATCAAAAATGATACAGATGCATAGTCCATTATTTTAGAAACATTCAGATATTCTCTCTGTTTTTAAATAAA